>JAQZBX010078906.1:0-14053 GCA_029593785.1 Cabassous unicinctus
CGCATTAATAAAGCTGAAAAATCCAGCCATGCCAACAACTTGATTCTGCTTAAAACCCTTGACTCTCGAACCCCTGTCCATGGCAGCTTGACTGGATAGTCAATGACGGGTAAGACCTTCAGAGGAGGGCAACCTAAGACAGGCACAGTCACCCTGGACAAAAAACAAAAAAGGGGGAATTGTTGGAGAAGATGCTGAGGGTCAGAGCATAAAGGGTTAAGCATTTGAAAAGCATGCCTTCTGGAGAAGAAACAATAAGCGAATGTCTCCAAGAACACTGCATACTGCAGAAATCAGTGGGAGGAGGCAGAGCGGAATGAACTCCCCACACAGATGTTATTGTCTAAGTTCCCAGGAAAGTTTGTCTGGGAACTCACAAACAGGTAGCGGTCTCACGCACCAAGCTGAGAACCTAGTGAAGAACTCCCTAATTTTGTTATCAGCTTTGTAGTATATAAAGCAACTTCAGCCTAAATAAATTTGCCTGCATTCCTCATGGAGTGAGGTCCCCTCAAGACTGGCCATACATCAGTCTACCACCTTCAAAAAATATTATAAAGAAGGGGTACCTGTGGGAAGCTGCCCTCAGCATCTGCTTTATCATGGCCATTCTTAGAACTGGTGTTTGGCCAAATGTCATTGCGCATGTCCCGCACTAAGTTTCTATCTCCCCGTACTCGCTGCATCTTTTCTTGTAAATCTGCTGACCAGGCTGTAGTTTGGTACCTAGCAACTTGCTGACGTCCACATCAGATGACCCCTTCTCCCTCAGATTATATATACCCTGCCTCTTCAATAAACTTTTGCAGCTTGATCAGAATCCTGTCTTGCTGTCATTCTTTGTGTCTCTTGTCCCCCCAATTCCCACTCCCTCTTTCAGGTTCCGGTTCAACTGACCCGCGGGCCAGGTCACTGTACAAACAATGAACTTTTAAGTAAACCATGGTCTCTAGTTACTTAATAGAGTTATAAAATATTGTTTGATGAATTGTAACAATTGTGCCACTACAATGTAAGGTGTTAATAACACAGTAGGATATAGATATCCCGTATTTTATGCATGATTGTTCTGTAAACCCACAACTTCTCTAATATAATTTAAAATTCCCTTTGTATTTTAATGAGTATATTTTCTGTGCATTTTGTCTTCCAAATGTGTTTAATTTTCTATTAAAACTAACTAATTAATTACAAATATTAGATATTTTTGTTGAATTTGCAAATCTCTGGTAAATGCTTCACATGTGCATATATTTTTGCACTTTCTCTTCATATATAGAAAGCATTATTCATAATGGTTGCAATCTTCTTAACATTCCCCTTAATATCTGGGCAATCATTGGGTCTTTTTACAATTTTTTTTAAATTGCCTCTTGATCATGTGTCCTGTTCTTTTGTTGTGGCTAGAGTTTTTTGTTTGCATGGTAGATATTTTGAATGTAAAATTTTAGAGGCTGTAGAGAGTGTTTACCAGTGTTTGTGTTTGCAAATAGAATGGTGGCTGATCATCTTCATCCCATCAGAGTATGTGCAGCATCAAGGCTAAGTTGCAATTCTGGTAAAGTTCTTAATATCTTGTTTATTTCTCACTTTGAGGATTTACAACCTAGATTTTGGGATCTTCACATAGGCCCATCTGTCTGACAGGTCCTGAATTCTGAGAGTTATTTCCTGAGACTATGGAGAATATTGCCCATTTTACTCCCTTTAAATTTATTTGAACACAATAAATGAATGTTTTTTTAGTCATTCATCATAAAATTTGCAAAATATTTTTTCCTGTCTCTTTTCTTCTTTACTGTTTTAGTAGAAACACAAGTTTCTAAATATTAACTTATTTCAGCACCAGTCATATGGTTTTGTTCTTTTGTTTAAACTTTAAAAGTTGGTCCAAACCTATTTTTAAGTGAAAAAAGATTTAAAATATTATTCAAATAATTATTACCATTAAATTATCAATCACAATTACATAGATAACTCACTAAATTGTGCCTTCTTTTTGGAAGATTAAAAGAAACACTTTCCAGTTTTACATTGGTGCATAAAAAAATCATTTGTACTGAATGAACCCTTTGACACTGATTAAATTATTGGTGTGTTTATGTGTAATACAAGAAATAGTAGGCACATTTGTCAGTCATATTTCATTACAACAATACAATGTATAGGTTGTAGTGAATGTATTGCTATGAAAATAATAAAAATGTGTTTAATGGAAATTGATTTTAAGAGTCTTCAGTTTTCAAATTTAAATCACTGAATTTTATATAAATTAAAAAATTACTTCCTCTGTTACTCTAGCCACATTTCAGGTGCTCAGTGGTCACCTGTGACTAGCAGCTACTGTGTTGAACAGTACAGCTCTAATTCCTTAGATACTTATATTATGACTGTTAATTATTCATTTTCAATTACTAGGGAACACTTATGAGAGTTATGGTACTAGCTAGAGAGACTTCTCTTCCTCTGAGTAAAAGTAAAATTATAGTGTACAGTCATTTTTCTCACTAAATGCTTGCAATAGCAGACCAAAATTTTGTATATGCTACCTCCAAAATCCAGAGGAGGCCATAGTCACTTTTCTTTGCTGTTTTCTAAGATATAACAATGTGTCTTTCCTTTTGGAAGAAATATGCTGACTTGGCTCAAATGACTGTCTCCTGGGAAACTTCACTATAGTAGCAGGCTGAAGTTTGCTTCATACATCTTCCATTCTCTGACAAACATGTTTCTTACCAAGGCAAGGCATCCAGTGTCCCAGGTGTTCCCTATTTACTTGGTCCTATTTTCATGATGCTCTCAAATGAATGGACCATTGTGATGCTCTGTAAGATGCTGAGAGGGTAAAAGTCCCAGTAAAATCATTCATTACAAGATTTTCAAAGTGTTCTATTGTATCTGTTTGTTGAAAGGAAATCACTTCTGGTATTACCTAGTAATTCATAAAAAAATGCATTTACCAGATCAATATCTGTATGTCTAGAACCAGAATTTGCAGTGATATACTCCTATAAACAGATGATATATTTAAAAGCAGGTGCCATCAACATATATATATGTGTGTCTGTGTGTGTGTATATATATGTATATTTCACTGCCATTCTCAAAAAAAAAATCCATCTGTCTTAGGCAATATTCAAATAATTGAATTGAACATTTATGTGGAAATCATCACCACTCTTGCATCTTTTCTTAAGCACTAAGTGGCACTAATCTCTGTAGTTCTCTCAGGAATATAATGACACTTAGCTTTATTATTTGATAGTAAGAACTCCATGATATTCTACTAGGCCTTGAGTGTTATTTATTCTAACTATAATCAGTCACCTCTGCTAAAATGACTTTATATCAGACCAAGGCATAATCACCATTTATCTCTTGACCTTTACTCCCCCACTTTCCACTGCTCTGATAGATAGACACATAAGCAGTAACTCAGACCTGATGTCAAATAATTATGCAAGTTCCAGGTTTTGTTCTCTTCTCTGGACACTTCTCCAGGCAAATGGCCACATGTCCTTTTGAAGAAGATGGCAGGAACGTTTACCTACTGGTTTCATCAATGCATCATTCTTGCTCAAGTGGAACTTCCTTTGTGTGTTTTGACTCTCTGAACTGAGTGAGCTCTGGAATTGCATAAGGGACTCTAACTCTATCACTGTAGCTAATGTCAAGCATCTTTTAACTTCTACAAGAATTCTTCCAATTTTATGCACCAATTTGAGTAAAAAGTACTAGCCATACTTGCATATGTCTGTTAAATGATATTATATTGTCTCTAATGAAATTGGAGAATCTATTTTAATGCATCCTCATTTCAGGCCATCAGTTACCTCAATACTTATCAAAGGTATTTATGCCTGCCTCAGGAATATACTTATCAATATCTTGTAGTCAACCCTTCCTCTGGGTGTATTCCAATGACATAATTATGAGTTAAATACATATGTCACTATAGAGGCAATGAATTTTGTATGTATGAGTAAAGAGGTTATTTAGAATACCCTTTTGAGATAGATATTGCCACTCTGGTCAGTTGTCTTTACAGAGACCAGTATCAGTGACATAGGGTGATAGAGATGGCTTGTACTGGTAATGGGTTCCAGCCTGGCTTTGGGATTTGTTGTAATCAGAGTTACCTGAAATATCCTAAATATATCCATTCTAATTTGTGACCCTCTCATATGATTTCCAATGTATTCCATGTGAAAACAATAAAAGTGTGAAATTAAATAATGTTCCTACTAAAACAATGTTCAAAGTCAGAAATTACTCTTGTTTTCAGCTACACCAGACATGAAGCATAAGGGAGAGAAATCTATTGGGGGCAGTCATGGGAAATCTGTGGTTTGCTGACAATGAATTAGTTGAAAATTTAAAGCCTAAGCCTGTCATTTCTTTCATTGAGATCTCAAAGTTGTTAGAACTGGTCACCCCACCTTTCAAAGTCTCCTATTTCACATTCAAATAATATTGTTGTATCCCCTGAGACTCAGTTTGCGAATGATCAGTCTTTAATACACACTTCTTTCTAAGTGACCACAAGTGAGAAATTAAAATTTGAAAAGTCCCAGTCCTGAGCTCTCAATATCCATCCTCTAATGATCACGTCACTCTCCTCAGACCCAGAAAGGTCAGATAACCAATTCCAATGTCCATTCCTTGAGGGTATCTTTCCTGCAACCATCTATGATGCCTAAAGTTATACTGAATTTGACATGAATTGGGCAGGGTACAATAAAGGCAAATATCACATTGGCTAAAACAAGACACATTTATTTTTTATTTTTATCTTATTTTAGCATTCATGCTCGTATGAGAGAATTGTTCTTTAAATTCATTGCGATTAGTATGCTGGTATGCTGGTATGGCATATTATGGTGTCAGGAAACCGAGTGTGTTCTTTCTTATTCAGTAGCTATCTCTAGAATGTTTTGTTCATCCTTGAAACCCAACACAGCTTGCCATCATATTTGTATTAGAGAAGTTTGAGAATGAAAAAGAAAGGATAAAACCCTATTAATAAAAGCAATGCCAGAAAATTGCACACATAATTTTCATTTATGTGCAATGGCCAGAACTAGGATGCAACTGGTGGCAAGGAAAAAACAGGAATTGGGAATTGGGATCTTCATCTGGGTAGCCATATATAAATAGGAAACTAGTATTAATATAAAGAATTAAAAAATGTTTCTTAAGTGTTAATTACAGCTTCTCATCTACTATGCAATATGCAAAGAGTCTTTACATAAATGACAATTTGTAGAAAAAGGTGAGGGCTAAACAATATGCAAAAGGTTTATATGTGTGTAGAGAATTGAAAATGACACTTTTAGCTTACACTCAATTTGTGTACAACAGACTATATTTTCCACCTGATAGTCTCACTTTTTATTCCATCTAAAAATAATCCCTAATCATTCTGCTTCTAAATCTTTATTTATGTACCTGGGGTTTCAAACCAGTATGTGTTTTAAGGAAACAAATTTTATGGTAATCTATATTAAATTCTCTAGAGACTTCATTAAAAGAAGTGGAGCAGGTATGTGTATCTGTATGTGTTATTTTACATGTCTACAGTAAACACTTGTATAACATTCAATTTGGTGACTTCTTATGAAATGATGTTCTTGATGTCAGTTCCCCCTGGAAATTATTCATTCTTATTAGATATTTTCCTTTGGGGTGTGGAAAGCATAAATCCTCCATGGGATCAAGAGACAATTTTCACACTTAATATCAGGAAATTGTAGTGTGTATGGGGGTGTATGGGGGGGTTAATTTGATAGCATTACTAGATAATATGCAATGAATTAGTCAAGCAAAATTGTGAAGGCTAATATTTAAATGACTCACATATTTTGGAATGGAGTAAAGTACATGCAGAGAGGAATGGATCCCTTCTAAAATAAGCTTTATTCTTTCTACTTCTAAGTCCTTATCTATGTACCTGGGATTTCAAACCAGGATGTGTGGTAAGAAAACAAATTTTATGGCAATGTATACAAAATTCTCTTGAGACTTAATTAAAAGAAGTGATTTGTGCGTGTGTGCGTGCGTATTTTACATGTCTATAAAAAACATTTGTGTAACATAAAATTTGGTGATTTCTTAGGAAATGATGTTCTTGGATCTCAGTTCTCCCTAGGAATTTTTCATTTTTGTTAGATATCTTTCTTAAGGGTTGTATTAGTCAGCCAAAGGGGTGCTGATGCAAAATACCAGAAATTGGTTGGTCTTTATAAAGGGTATTTATTTGGGATAGAAGTCTACAGTTACCAGGCCATGAAGCTTAAGTTTCTTCCCTCACCAAAGTCCATTGCCACGTGTTGAAGCAAGACAGCTGTTGATGTTTGCCAGGGTTTAGGCTTCTTGGGTTCCTCTCTTCCCGGGACTGATTTTCTCTCCAGATTTAGCTCCTCTGTTTCTTCCACAAGGTCAGCTGTAGACTATGAGGCTCTCTAGGTTTTGCTTCTCCCCACAAGGCCAGCTGTAGACTATCAGGCAAATGGCTTGTCTCTATCCCAGGGCCTTCTCTCCTTCCTCAAGACCAAGCTCTCTTACTTCCCAGGGCTCCAGCTCAAGACTCCAACATCAAAACTTCTCCCTCTGTCCTTTGCCTTGCCTTTTATATTTGATTCCCCCACCCACCACAGGGTGGGGCTCAACGCCCTACTGACTTGGCCCAGACAATGCCCTAATCATAACTTAATCATGCCCAGATTAACAGACCAGTTTACAAGCATAATGCAACATCTATTTTTGGAATGCATAATTACATCAAACTGCCATACTGCAACAAGGGTACAGAAAGCATAAATTGTAATACAGTAAAGTACATGGAAAGAGGAATAGACCATCCATGTGCTCTGTTCACCAGGATGATCAAAGAGTTAAATACTGAAGTACAGAAAGTTTGCATGAATAAATATGCATAAATGTCTTATTAAAGAAAGCTATTTGGAATTTTACATGTATTTGGCAACTTGCTTTATGACTCCAAATGTAGAAAATAATAGTCTTTCTAAAATTACATAAAATTTTTCCCAGTAGACATATTTTAACAAAATTTTTCTCATCTATTTCCATTAAATACTTAGGCTTTTTACCACTGTTACAGTGTACTTTAGAGATAACTGAGAACAACTACAAATGGGATTTATAAACAATTGATAAATTAAAAGTTTTAATTTTCAACATTATCAAATATTAAGGATATCGAACAAAACTAATCATAATTTCATACATTACCTGTGTTCTAATGATTTCATTACATTATTTTTATTGTTTTCTTTTCAGAGATTTTTAGGGGAGTAGGTGGTAAGTGTGACTATAGAAGTTGGACAAGACAATAGTTGGATATGATGATATTCTGGTTAAGATATTTTATAATTATGCATTTTTACCAATGTTTTATTTGTGATATTTGTGTAAATTGTAATTTTTATTATAAATTCTTTACAATTGTACAAATGGGCTGAACTACAGAAATCTGACAGGGATGGCTTTCCTTCCAAGTCCATGACTCCTTTTTTCATAGAGATGACTTGATAGGAGAGCTCTGATTATTGGTTCTAACCAAATCATTAATTTACTGTTCACTTTGCTTCTACTTCTGCTGCTTCCTCTGCCTGGAATATCTTGCCTCTTCCCTAATCTTCCTTTAGGCACCATCTTAGAATCCAAATTCTCAGATAGCTCCTCTTGCGAATTCCCCTAGATAACAATGGAACCACCTCTCATTTCTCAATTAACTTTGTTTTTTATAGATTTTTTTTAGTATGTGTTCCGCTTTCTCAACAACAATTTATTATTTTAAACTTTGGAAATATTTCTGTTGGTGTCTGTAATCCAAATGCATTGTCTTACAACGTGTCAAGGGGCTTAATCACTTTGTTTTGATGATGAACACCTCTCTGAAAGACTTTTTCCCTAGAGAAATCACCCTATTTTTTAAAAAAAAGGTTTTGAAACTGCATATCACAGATGAAGTCTGGTTTTGAATTAAAAATAATTTCTCTTTTTAAATTTAATTATATTTTTAAGAAGATTTAGATTACATAAATGATACATTGAAAATGTAGATGGATTCCCATATAACTGACTACCTCCTCTTCCCACACTTTCCCCGATTAACAATATCTTCCATTAGTGTGGTACATTTGTTATAATTAATGAACATATATCAAAGCATTGCTAACAACCACAGTGTATAGTTTACATTATAGCTTACACTTTGCCCCACGCAATTTTATATGTTTTGACAAAATATATAATGGCCTGTATCCTTCATTGCAATGTCATTAGAACAATTCCAAAGTCCCCAAAATACGCCATGATACACCTATTCTTCCCTCTCCCTCCCCTCAGAACCTCTGATGATTACTGCCTTTGTATCATGTTACAAGTTCTTCCATTTCTAGAATAATAATGTCTACTTTAGTCCATAGCTGATTCCCCTCTTATGTTTTGTCCATCCCTCAATCTTGTGGATTTTAAGATGATGATGCCCACTATGTTTCTGATTGAGTGGGGGTTTAGATCCCATGGGGTAAAAGGATGGATAAAAGGATGGAGTTGTCTTTCTTGGCACCAACTAGTGATCACTTGGAAAAAGACCTTGACTAAAAGGGGGAAGCAATAAATGTAAATGTTTTTATGGCTAAGAGATGTCAAAGTAAATCCAGAAGTCATTCCAGAATTATGTTCATGCACATCTCAGTAGGATCTCGTTGACTGCCACAGTAAACTGTGCCTCAAACCCTGAGGCTCCTAAGGGCTTAGAGACATCTAGACACTATAGGCAGGGCAGATAATCACAGGAATTTGGCACCCTGTCAGTGGGCCTTACCTTGGAATATATGTTCCTCAATGTACCAGAGTTAGACTCATTTAAATACATCTTTGTTATTTCAGGAAATTTGGCCACTAACTGCTTGTATAAAACCTGGTAATATTAAGATAACAACTTCTGAAAATAGATTCCCTTATTTTGACCCAGTTGTGTTCACCAGCATATATTTTTGCTATCTAGTTTAATCTCACTGTCACAAATAATATACAGAAATTGAGAATAGTGCTTGTCATATATGCAGTGCTCAATAGATCCAGTAATTTAGTATTGTTATAATTTCTTTAATTGTTCATTCACCTGTCAGTTGAGTATTCTTATTGTCATAGAGCAATATAGAACACCTAAAATTTGCCCCAATACCAGTATTACCAATCATTGGGAGTTTATTAATTTACCAAATGCTGTTTTTAAGTTCTTCCTAATTTAAAAGTTAGTCATGTTTTTGTTCTGTACATTAGAAAAGGAGCAAAGAGATGTGTATTAAATATATAAGTATATTCCTTGTGAAATATTTCCCCTTATTATTTATTTAAATGAATTTATATTTTTATTTTTCCTAGAACTCACTCCTGTAATAATACAACTCAATCTAAAAATACCATTTTATTTCTCTTTAGGTTTCCATATTCCTTTAACTATCTCTCTACATTACTTTTACTTCCTCATATTTCCTAAACTTGTTTTTATATTTATCTCCTTCTATATCCATTTATCCTCTCTGTCTTTATAGTTGAACCTGTCCATTCTCAAAATTTAAACCAGCAGAAAAAAATATTGCTTCTTGCTCTCCATATTACCATTACTATCTATTTATAATGAATGCATTTTAGAGTACTAACTGGTATCTGTTATGAGTGAAAAAGAGATGTGGGATGAGAATCCTAAGAAGAGCACATGGAATTGTTCTTTATTTTAGGTTGGCATTTTTGAATTCGAACCTCATCAGTCATAAATGAAACCAATCAAACAAGAATCAGGGAAGTTGAGTTTTGATTCATGAGTAAAATAGTAAAAGGTTCCATCACGTAGTTATTAGGAGGTGTAGGGCTTGTATATCTGGATATATGTTTTATATTCTAAAAATAAATGGATGCCCTTTTAATAATACATGTAACTTTGTTATTATTTTACAACTTCTTTAACTTGAACAGGAAATATCTTATAATCCCACATTTGCTTATCTTCCAGGGAGAAGTTACATTTTCCAGGATTAATGGGCATTCTAATATTTTCATTTTAAAAAAAAGAGTATTGCAACTTTCAAGAATTATTCTCTTATTAAGATATGCATACTAGCATTTTAATTATCTGTCCAGTTACTCTCAAAATGTGTAAGATTTTTGTTTGCATAAACATTTGAAAAACATAAATGACCACTGTATTAAAGTTTTTGAAATTTTGCTTTCTAAACTTTAGCTTAAATATTAGTTTTCACTGTTATACTTCCATAGGAATCATCAAGCATTATTTTATTTTATTTTATTTTATTTATTTTTTAATCAAACTTGGAAAAAGTCAGAAAATAGTAATGGGAAACCAAACAAGAATGACCATTTTTGTCCTAGCAGGTATGACTGATGACCCAAAATTGAAAGCTGTGTTATTTATCTTCCTGCTTCTCACCTACTTGCAATGGCAATCTATCCATCATCACACTCACTCTGCTGGATGATCACCTCAAGACCCTCATGTATTTTTTCCTTTGGAATTTTTCTCTTTTAGAAATCTCTTATACTACTACATGCATTCCTAAATTTCATGTTATTATGACAACTGGAGACAAAACCTAAAACTGTTGTGTAGCTAAAGATTTTTTACCATCCTTCTTGGCTCATCTGAATTTTACCTGCTGGCAGCCATATCCTATGACCACTATGTTGCCATCTGTAAGCCCCTGCACTACACAAACCTCATGAACTCTGCACTCAGCTTTTCCTCAGCTGTTGGCTTGCTGGGTTCTTTGTCATCTTTCCACCACTCATCATGGGTATAAACCTTGACTTCTGAGCCTCCAACATTGTTGATCATTTCTATTGTACCACTACCCCCCCTTCTGCAGATCTCCTGCTCAGACACATGGCTACTGGAAACAATTGGTTTCATCTCAGCTTTGGTGACACTCTTGGTCACCTTGGTAATGGGGATAATATCACAAATCTACATTGCATTGAGGATTCTAAAAATCCCCTCAACTAATCAAAGGAAAAGGGCATTTTCCATATGTTCTTCCAAAACGATTGTCATCTACCTCTCTCATGGCAGCTGTATTGTCATGTATATTAGACCCTCAGTCAAAGAAAGAATATCCTTTAACAAGGGGATTGCAGTGCTAGATACCTTAGCTGCCCCACTTCTGAACCCTTTTATCTGAACTCTGAGGAACCAACAAGTGAAGCTTTCATGAATGTGGTACAAGGAATTGCCTCTTTCTTTAAAAAATGAATAAATTGTTGAAACATGGAATGAAATGAAAAATCCAATCATCAATATATAGTTTCCAGTACCTATAACAGCTTTTTGTTATTTATTTGCTATTTTTCTATGTCTCTTTTCAAGGTTTCCTCCCACAAAAACCCTCTTAGAAAGAAGTGATATTTTTCCTTTTTCATTAGAAACTTTAAAAATTTTAATTTCTCTTCCTCTGAATAACTGAAATGAAGTTAGAATTTTCAATCTATTTATTTCATGTTTTAAGAATTCTAGTTAATTATGATTATAATATATTATTTTTGCTATATTTAGTACATTGTATAATGTACATTTCATTATATTATTACAGTCCTAATAAATAATAATTTGTGATCTGTCACAACTTAATTAAAGCTAACATTTTTGTAAGATACTATTTTACTTCTATTAATTGTATATGTATATTATATGAAAAAATAGCAATTAGTAGGTCCATGGAAGTCATTTCTTTCTTAGAATCTTTATAGAAAGTACATGAAAATAATTTTATATTAGGAAAACCTGACAAATACAACTTTAAGTTAATATCAACAATGTAAGTCCTGCTGTTAGTATCTATCCTTGATATAAAGTGATAAAAATGACAATTATCTAGATAACCATGACTAACCATGAGGAAAATGGCAGTCAAATCCCAATTCAGGGTTGTTCTACAAATAGGTAATTAGTACTACTCAAAACTGTCAAGCCATCAAAAAACAAAGTCTGAGAATCATGTCACAGCCACGAGCAGCCTGAGGAAACAAGAGGACTAAATGTGATATAGTATCCTTAATGGAATTTTCTGGGAGGAAGAAAGAGATATTAGGTAAACACTAAGGAAATCTGAATAAAATATGGGCTTTAGTAAATAATAACGTACTAATAATCGTTCATTACTTATAACAAATGTTTCATACTAATGTAAGATTAATGATAGAGTAAAATGGAGGTGAAAAAACTCTGTACTAACTTCATAAATTTTCTTTAAATATAAATCTGTCTTGAAGGAATCATTTCATTTGAAAATTATTAGTCCAAGATTAGTCATTAGAATCACTGTTCATCTTTAATATAATTATCTCTTAAAGAACTCTAACTTAGTTTTAAGTATATTTTGCAGAAACTAAACATTTGTTTTCTCTTTGGGAAATGATTACAGTTAGGAATTTTGCATTTATCCTTGAGAGGGTATTTATTACCTTATGTTCATTTTCAAAAATCAAAGCATAAAATGCGTTCTTTAAATAGTGTATCAAAAGAGAAGATATAACTCTCAATTAAGTTAACATACTCTTTGAAGCCAAGGGCAGACATCTTGTTATTATTTTATTCCCTTCAAAAAACTTTTGCTGAGACACACACATATTCATGTATGTTTACTGTAAGTAAATCCCAAAAATTAGAAAAAACAGATTCTTCTCTTAAGAAAATATTTTTTCATCTTTAGATCACAATTTAGCAGGGAAATCTAAAAACAATTTCTGTGCAATGACAAGAACATTTTATAAAATGAAGTATAAAAAAAAGAGTTTGTCACAAGGCCACATGATAATTCATAAAATATTTCTTTCAAAATTTCCAGACTTGTTCAAAGAAAAGTACATGACATTCTGGACATGGAATGGAATGTAATATTCATACTCAGGGATATAAAGACTCCAAATTACAAAGATATCAGTTTTTCATAAATTTATCTAGGGAGTCACCAAATTCCAACCCAAATCCTATAAGGCCTATTTTTCAAAATTTACATGTGATTCAAAATTAACCTAGAAATATGTCAACCCCAAAGAAGCAAGCTATCCTAAAGAAGAATAAAGCACTAAGAGATTCGTAACTTATTTCAAATCACTATAATTAAGAAAGTGCCAATTTTGTACAAAAGAAGGCAAATAGACAAATGAATAAAAAAATTGTATTTATACATATATACATACAAATATATATCTCCATACATATATTTTCACCTGCTTTCTGAGAAAATGATACTACATTCAATAAGGAAATAATTATCTTTGCCATAAAATATTAAAGAATGCTATGCTGTTTGATAATACACAGAGAAAAGAAATAGATTTTTGGCCTCTTCACCAAACAAATTTCCCAGAGGGACTATTGATTAAATGTGGAGAGTAAAACATTAAAATTCATGAAATGAAACATAGGAGAATGTACTCATGATCTTTGGTAAATAAATGTTGTAAACATAACATAAAGTCACCAACAAAAAGGAAAAATGATTAGTTAGATTTTATTGAATTAAAAGACATGAATAATACCCCTTCTTTAGTGCCTGTATTCTGTTTCTTGCTCTTTCCCTTCAGGGAGGTTCCCTAAGCACAGAGAGAGAGAGTCCAAGGCAAGAAAGGTCAGAGTTAACTTGAGAGCCACTCAGCTAAGGAGGAGTGTCAGGGTTCTTAACATGGTCCTAGAGCCCCTGGTTGTTTCTTGAATTGAGCACAGCAGCTACTTAATGGCATATGCACATTTACGTCCTAATCTAAATGGGTCTCTTAAACTGCTGCATCACTGTCCACACTCTTTTTGGTGAAGGCTGTAGTCTATCTCCTGTCTGTATTGCTTAAACTAAACTCAATCCATAAGAAAACAGCTAAACTCTGGCCACTCAAACACTAAGCGAAAATTTTGACAAGCAACTCTTGGTGTTGTAAACATAAGAAAAGAGAACAAGAGATTAACCACAAAAATGAATTGTGTGTCTCTTAAAGGAATAAATAGGTGTTAGTT
>JAQZBX010078908.1:0-14053 GCA_029593785.1 Cabassous unicinctus
CCTATGACTACCCACACCCTCCCTCTGTGAAACATCACCCTATTATTTTCTTTGTGGTACTTGCCACCTAGAAAATCACCTTGTTCATTTATTTGGTTACTTGCTTATTGTTCTCTTCCTCATTAGAATGTAAGCACCATTAGAAAAGGAATCTTGTCTGTCTTGCTCACCTTTATCCCAAGTGCCTAGAAGACTGTCTAGCCCACGGTAGTCACCTGATAAACACCTTGTTAAGGAAGGAAGGAAGAAAAGAACGAGAGAAGGAAGGACCCTTCTCTACAACATTCTGGATAGCCTCTGCTTGAACCCTTTTAGTGATAAGGAGCTCATCACCACCCAAGGCAACATATTCTGAAACTCTCCCTGAAGTGGAGACTCTCTGAAACCTCTCCTGATAGCGTTATTTCTATTCCTTGAGACCCCTTCAGAATAAACCTTTCTTTCGGCATGGAAGCCTCTTAAGTTTCTGAAGGCTCTTACTCCTCGTAGACATGTGCTGGAGACCTAGCTATGCCTTGAATATGGGAGAGACCCACTAAAAAGGGAGGAAGAGGACTCTGGGAGCTGCCTGTGCTCCTGCAGGGTCCAGCCCAAAACTCTGCACCTGAGCAGTAGGGAGTGCCCCTGACACATGGAGCTGGGGCATGAGGGAGAGGAGTGACCGGTACAAATGGCCCGGCGAGCTTTCTGAATGATGGAGGCCTTCCATTCCTCACTGGGGCCTAGGGATTCCAGGGATTTCATCTGACACACCGGGAAGGAAGGCCACAGTCACAGGGGAATAGAGGGGAGGGAAGAGGGCCAGGACCTGGCAAGATGAAAGCCCCAGCTGGGTGGAAAACAGCCCTTGGAAAGGGCATGGAATTGGAATGAGGCTGGAAAAAAACTGGTGGAAAGAAGCTCAACGATGGGAATTCAGTGATTTCCTGGCCCTATGAGCCCCCAGCGAGAGGACAAAGGTTGGCACCTGATGAAAAGTAGTGGACTCCAGAGCTCCCCACTGAATGCTGGGTGACTCTAGGCAGGCGGTTGACTTGTTACCCACTCTGCAGTGAGGAGAGGTGAGGACACATGGAATCCTCCATGGAAAAGAACTTAGGGAGAAAAGACCACTGGAGCCCAAGCGTGGCTGAGCCTCGATAATCTGTGCCAGAGATTCAGGAAACACCACCTGTCCCTAACCCTGTTTAATTTTGGAATGTATTATTCATCTAATAGCTTTTGAGTTGCCTTTTTTGATCATTTTTTTTAAAAGGATCAGATTTACCTTTTGAATTCTTTTTTAGCTCAACCTGATGTTTAAATAAGCCTGCATTTTCTGTAGATCTCAAGCATGCTGTGCAACTTCTTCTCACCCTTTAGATCTCAGCTCAAATGTCACTTCCTCGGAGAAGGTTTGCCTGACCTGCAGACAAGGTCTGGTTCCTTGTGATAGTCTCTGATAGCACCAGGTTCCTTTTTGTCATAGCACTCATCACAGTTTGTGACTATACATTCATTTTTGTAATTATTTAATTTTGTAATTATTTCATAGCATACCATTGTAAGGTTCTGTCCTCAGCCCTCTTCTTTCCTAATTTACACATCCTTCCTTTTGGGATTTCATTGACTCTAGAGGTTCCAGTTACGTTGATAACACCTCAGCCTGTATCTGGTTCATGTCTCTTTCCAGACCTGAGGTTGTATTTGTAATTGCCTATTAATATCTTATAGGCTTCTCAAACTTCTAAATCACTATTGCTCTCCTCAAACTTGTTCTTCCTAATCTTTAGTAAAAGGCATCAGCAGTTAGCCAGTTATTCAGGTTAAAAACCTTGGAGAGCCATCCTCCCTTTCTCTTACCCCATATCCATTTACTACCACATCCTGTTGATCCCATCTCTCACTGGTAGGCGCCCTCTTCTCCACCCCAAGACCATAGCCTCAGTTCAGACCTCAATACGCACTGCCTGAGATGATGCAACCACTTCCTAAATGTTTCTCCCTACTCCAGCACTTCTGCATTGCCTCCAGCATTCTCTCTCTAAAAGCAAATCTGAGTTTATCACCTTCCTGTTTGAAGACCTCTGACAGCTCTCTTCTGACAACAGGTTTAAGTCCAAATGCCTCGGCATGGCAGACAAGGCCTTGATCCCCAACCTATAAGTCCATTTCCATCTCTCATTACTTCTCCCCAACTTATCCTACTCTTTAGCCACGTGAATGTCTTCCTTCTGGCAAACTTCCATTGATCCTTTAAGTCCCAGCTCAAATTTCTAGTGCTCAGAAAAGGCTTTCTTCACCCTCAGAGATAGCACCAGGCCCCTCTTTGCAGTAGTCCTATGGTAATTTGTTCATCTCTAATTGTTATGATTGTAGTAGAGTTTTGTAACTGAAAGCATAGACTCTGGAACAACACTGATAGATATGTGGAGTCTTGGGCATGTTATTAACTGCTCTGTGTCTCAGTGTCCTCACCTGTTAAATGAGGAGAGTACAGTACTTACCTCACAAGGAGGTTGTGAGAAGTAAATAAGTGTGTTTGTATACTTTAGAGCAGTGCCAAACACATAGCAAGCCATTATATAACTGTTTGCTATTCTGATAATTTATTAGTATTCGTTTCTCACACCCAGACTCCAACTTCCCCCAAGCCAGATTTCATCTATCCTAGCCAAGTACCTGGTGCATAGAAAGCCTTTGAAGGTTATTGGTTGTACAAATGAGAATCTGGGCCAGCCCTGGGATTGCAGTTAAGCCTGGGTCCCCGGGGCTCTACCTACCTGACATTGAATTTATTGTGTGAATCATAAGGTACATACCTCCTGGACAGTCTGCTCAGGGTGAATCCGGAAGTTGATTGTGGCCTGGGCCTTTGGGGGGATGACATTCTCCTAGAGAGAGAACCACAAATCCTGGCCTGAGCCATCTTCAAGTCCGCCCATACCAGATCCCTGCCTAGGAAAAGCCAATCATCACCAGCAGGGGCCGAGGAAGCTGATTAGATTTAAAGGTGCAGGGCCTAATTTTCTTTAGTCTGCTTCTTGTCTTTCTGGGCCCTTGACATGTGGCTATGTTCAGAGCTAGAGAGGTGTCCCTGCTGTAGGCCAGTTCTTCATCTTTCTTGGTCCTGGAGGGTCACAGAGAACTGCTCACAACAAGATTGTTTTCTCTGTGACTGGGCAGACACCTCTGTTTTGGCCCTTGCTGCCCCATTGTGATTCTTTTGGGTGTACTATATTTCCCAGGTCACCAGGGGCATTTCTGCAGCCTTTAGTATCAGTGTTTACTCGACATGGCACTCTGTGCCTCTGCATGTCCCTATCACTGTATATTCGATCCCTAAGGGGAATGATAATTGTGGTAGCGGTGATTTCTCACATCCCATTGCAAAACCTGACTGTTCTTTGCCTGGCTAGGAAGAAGCCAGGATTAATTGGAGAAGAGAAGCTACGGAGGAATTTTTCTTTGGAAGACACGAGAGAACAGACTACCCAACTGCATATTTTTCTTTGAACTGTTATGGTACAAAAACAATACCAGACTAGGGACAGAAAAACCGGACAGTTCCAGATTAGCTGTGTGATTTTGAACAATGACAATCTCTTTGGGCTTCTGGTTTTTCAACTGGCAAATGAGGACAATGATGCTCATAGGGCTGGTAGGAGAATCAAATGGAGTAGCAGATGTGAGAATACTGTGGGAAGGTGAAAACACCATTCACATGCAAGGACACCATACTATTACTTTGTTGACCACTATAGACAGCTGGTGGAGACAGGTCAGGTCCAGCTAATACACTGGACATTCTGGTCATTTACGGCAGGAATTAATTTGGAGGCACCATCCACTTATTCCCAACCTGAGCTCCTTTTCAAGGTCACATTGTATTCTACATAAATGGGCCCTCCTGATGTTGTGCTGGCAGTACTAATATTAATAGAAATGGCTTAATTTTCTTCAAGGTTTTGGAAAGGTTGTGACTTGGCTCTTTAAGTGGAGCTTCCCCTTAGTAGACAATTCAACTGGAAATGGACCAATTTGCTGAAAATTAATTCTTGGAATAAAAATTTGTCAAAGTATTGATTCACCCAAAACTTATTTCTACAAAAGTAAACTCCATATAGAGTTCAGAGCAATTTATGTTTGCTAGGGCCACCCAATATTCAGTATATTTTGGGAAGTGACAATGTGAATATTTTAAGTGTTATATGCATCACAAATGTTATAGATTTTATAAATAGATGGTGACACCAGGAGAAAAATACATTAGTCACTCATTACATTTGTTAGTGGATAAATCTTTCAAAATATGGGGGAAAAGAATAAAAGATCCTTGGTGGTAGAAAGGCTAGAAACCTTTAGTCAACATGACCAAACTGCCAGGTTAATATAAAATGTTGAATTATAGCCTGAACATAAGTCACAAGATTAACCCCGAATAACCCCTTTTAACACTAGTGTAACAGGCTTTTTTTTTTTTGGGGGGGGGGGGATGTTGGGGTTTACAGGCCCACAGAACCTGAGGGGGCCATGAACACTCCTGCTAAAATACACATATACAAAAATTGATGAGTAATTTCAGAGGGGTAGTAGACCTAGGCCAGAACCCTGGCTCTTGAGGCTCACCCTACTAATGACACAGGACAATTCAAATTGTAACCAGAGAAGGAAGGAGGGGCCTGGAGATGAAGCCCAGAAATGGAGGGGTGAGTGGGCAGCCGAGGAAAAGGTATCTGGGGGAGCTAGGTGATGTTACCTTGACCCCTGCCTTGAACATGGTGAGTGCCGTGGTGGTCCTGACCAGCGCATTGGTGATGTAATTTCTCTCCATTAACCTAAAGAGAAAGAATTAAGGTCAGAGTTAGAAAGAAACTATTCAATGGGGAGAAAGAAAGAGGGTTGCAGGATGACCCCACTTTCCTGAACCTTGGAGACATTTAAGACTAGGAGGGATGTCTTACATATGAATTAGATACAGTGTCTCATGGCTGAGAGGTGATTAGTCAGGCCCAGTTAAGCCAAGGAGAGGGGACTGGGGAGTGGATAGGTTTGGGGTAGGGGTGGGAGGGAGTGGGATGGAAGATAATACTTTACCTGCTTACAAGGGGTTGAAATAGCCACAAGTTATACAAGATGATATTGTTGGGGAAGGGAAACTGAAAGGAAAGAACCACTAGGTCAGCAGAATTATAGAGGGGTCAGCACAACAGGGTCCCTCTACCTGAGGAATGGTTCTCTCTCCCTCTCTAGATCTGCCTTGAGGACCCTCAGCAGTCAGGAGAACTGTTGGGTTCAGTTAGCTCTGCTAGAGAGCAAGGCACAGGGAGGCAATGACCACCTGGCTGGGCTTATCTAATTGGATAGAATAATTGTTCACAGCCTCAAGGAAGAGTGGGAAACAGTTTCCAAAGGATGCCTGGGTGGATTCAATCTGAGGGTCTCAGATAAGCACCAACATCATGGCCCTGGGAACACGCCAGATCCCTCCATTTTGGCTCTGTCACTGGCTGGAAGTGGGTGGAAATGGGCAGAGCACTGGTCAGCAGTAGGACTCTTTTATTACCCTAAAAGTTTAGTTCTCTGCTTCCCTTTACCCCTCTTCCATGGTTGACCAGGAGATTGTGATACTCCTCGTTTACCAGCTGCTCCATCCAACACACCTCATTTGCCAATTGCTCTATTGCGATCTTCAGTGGCCCCTTTCCAAACATGTTAGGCATCGGTGTTTGCTCCAGTCTAGGAGAGAAAGGGTGTATTCAAGATTTACCTAACTCCAACCAAAGATTAGCAGCCTGAAGAGGTCAAAACTTTCTTCGGCCTGGCCAGGAGATGTCCCATTCTAGTCCTATTGCCTCCAACAATCCAGCGGTTCTCTACTTTACTAGCAGGAGCATTCCCTACCCATCAAGTCTGAGTTAGGGCGCCCCCTCCTGCTCCTCCTCTGGCTTCCTGTGCATCCGCTCTCATAGCACCTATCACACTGCAGCAGAACGATCAATCTCCTCTAGTAACTGTGAGTTCCTTGAGGACAGGGACTGTATCGGCTTTGTTCATTACCGTATGCCTATTATGTGGCACAAAGCCTTGCACTTGATAAGTACTAAGTTAGATATTTGTTGAATAAATATAGCTCTCCTTTTCATTTCACTGATAAGATATCACAGCCACAGTTGAGCCCTGCTGTTCTAGACCTTGCAATCTTTGCCCACAGCCAGTGGCTCTTATTTACCTTTGTCCTCCTACCAGGTCTGGTGGAAAATTTATGCAGCTCTACTAATCATTGCCAACTTGTGATTTCTAAATGATTCTTTAGACTCTGGACTATTCCAGCTACCTGACCTAGCTTTTATCTGCTGGCTTGCAGTCTTACCTTGGCGCCTCACCTGCCATAAGAAAGTAGTAAGAGATCCTCCTCTGACCTCAAGCACTTGCCTGGGTACTCATGTCTCTGTCTCTCCTTAGGCCTCCACCATGGCTTCCCAGTTCAGTCTCATGGTAGGAAGCTTAGCTTCCTCAAACTCAAAGTGGGGAAGTGCCAGGAGTTACTTACCGGTTGACAGCGGCTGCAAGGATGCCAATGCTCGTCTCCTTTGGAGGAGCTGAGGAGTGGCCTGGAGTCATGTTTACTTCCATCATGAGGTTAATTGCACCCTTCTCTGAGACTGAAATCCTGTAGGATCAGAGATGCTCTCCTGACTTCCCCTGGCCCAGGCTCATCCCATAGGTCCCCAGGCCATCTGTACAGGTCTGGTGGGCTAGGAGGTCAGCTTCATGCTGCTTCAAGATTTTACACTAGAGGAGCAAGGGAAGGGGGACCCAGAACTGGTCAAGAATTAGGAGGGATAAAACAAAGAGTTGTCTCAATATGGCTTATAGATACCAGGCTGGGGTCATCTCAAGTGGGGTGAGAATATCTGCCAAGGTGGGTTTTTACTCACTGGGCAAAGGGCTTCTTGAGGTTAGAAATGAAACCATCCAAGATGAAGCTACCCTCGTCCACGATGAAGGCTAGCTGGACGCCCCTTGCCTGTAGCAGGGCTGAGATCTTCTGAGCCCCATTCTTCCCCGATATCTGCAGACAGTGAACCCAGACTTACAGTCCTTCTCAGCTACCTTCAGAGGTGGCTAATGGAGAGCACATCAGCCTAGCTAGGGGCTCCAGAACCTCGTTGACCAGCCTCCTTCCTGAGGGGCAGGGGCCTAGGTAATCCTGCCTCAAGGAATCAAGGAAAGTCAGAGCTGGAAGGGCTCAACCCCCTCATTTCACAAATGAAGAAACTGGGAACCAGAAGGTGAAGCGACTTGCCCACGGTCAAAACAAGGCATCACTGGAAATCAAAAGCAGTTATTTATCTTCCTGTTTGGTTCGCTTTCCATCACACCAATGTTTCTAAAGGTGTGCCTCAGAACCCACCAAGGAGTTTGTTAAAAATTTAGAGCAACTGCACGGGGCTCAGGGATCTGTATTTTGGTCAAGGTCCTTAGAGAGTTCTGGCACACAGACACCCACAGAGATGTTTGCAAACAACCACACCATACTATGAAGACCCTGAAGCTGGGAAGTAAACTGGACTAGGGTGAAGTATCCTCTCCAACTGGGGCCCCAGAGATATAAGGTGAGGAGGCTCTACCTCCTCATCATGGCCCAGAGCAATGAAGAAAGATCTTCGGGGGATGTAGTTCCTGGTCAGAAGGAGCTTCAAGGCCTGCAGGATTGCCTGGGGGACAGAAGCACAATGGAAGAGAAAGGCTTATTTTCTAAGCAGGTGTCAGGACAACAGAGACTTTCAGCTGTAGACAGCTGAAAGTTCAGGGCTGACAGTTCAGGGCTGGTGAACTAGGGTCTAATAGATTCCCTTTAAAGAGAACAAATTCAAATGGTTCCAGGGGACTGGATGTGGGAAAGCAGAGCTCTGCATAAAACTTCAACCACCTGGAGAAAAACATGAACTTATGAGTGTCAAAGTTGAAAGAGTCACTGGAGATCATCTACTCTAATCCCTATTTCACGGTTGAGAAATTGAGGCTCAGAGAGGGAAGTGATAAACTGATAGGTGTCCTGGAGCCAAGATGTTTTCTACCACAACCACCTGCCTCCCAGGGATCAGCTGAGGCACTCCCATCCTGGGTTGATCTTTAAGGCCCCAAGGCAGAGGGAACATATTGTTTCAGACCATCACAGCATTCTTGTTGTCCAGCGTGCCCCGACCATAGATGAAGCCATCACGCTCCAGCCCGGAGAACGGGGGCACCTCCCAGCCTTCTCCAGGGGGCACCACGTCAAAGTGAGCCATCAGCATGTAGGGCTGTAATGTGGGATCTGAACCTTGGACAGTGAATAGGTGGCTGTACTCTCCCACGACTTCATGCTGAATAAAGCTGGTGTTGAACACTGTAGGAAAGACTAGAAGCACAGGGGTGAGAAACAGGGAAAGAAGGCCTGGTTCGACAGCTTTCTTAGGTTTACCTACCTTGCTGTTCCCCCATCCTTTTCTGTTTTGTTTTGTCTTAAACATTCAGGCTCTTTTCAGAAGACTAATGGGACAAAGCCTAATTCCTGATCTGCCCAGATAATCTCTGAAATTTCTCTTTCCCATATTTTAATGTGCTATTACTCTGTAATAATATGTACATCAAGTCTTCACCACTAAGACAGACAATTCCTCAAGATCTGGCTTGGTCTGAACTGTAACATGTTATCATAAGTACATGGTACAGGGCTATGCAGACAGGGGATGTGCTAAATTTTGAATATAGTAGGCTCCAGTTTCCAAATTACTTGGAACCAGATATGGCATATATATATGAAATCAGAGATATTCTTCAGGGTTCTTTAAATAAAACAACACTCCTACTGTTATATGGTGTTACATGGAGGTAAAGATTATTCTGTCTAGCACAAGGTCACACTTTTGTGCACACGAGTGGATCTTCCCAGGGTCAGTTATTAAGTAAGCGGTAGGTCCTAACACAGGAGGCCTTAGATACATGGGAAAAAGAACCTTTATCTCACTCTGGGCTTTGCTGGAATAATTCACATATACATTTGTAGATACCTGAAGACCCAAAACCGAAGAATATGCTTTTATCTTGTCAGCCAGATTATCAAGTTTACTATCACTGTACATTTATTTTCTTATTTTGATCTCCTATTGTTTAGGGAAGACTTTCCAGCTTGGCCTCCACTTGGCTAGTGGGGATTCATCCAGACCCACCTGCCCCAGAATGTTATCAAGGAGGCTGCTTGCTGCGCCTCAGCCAGCTTCTTCCTCCCTTCACAACTTTGGATGGGCTGTTTTTTTTATTTGCTTTAGGAAGGGGACCTAACTACTCTCCATGAGTTTTTCTGCAAGTTGGGGGAAGACGTGGTCCAAGTGTCTTTTTTCCCCTGACCCACGTTTCCTCAGCTCTGTTCTCTATGGGTAGTGGGGCTGAGGGGAGAAAACTGATGTGAAAGTTCAAAGTTGTTGAACGCCTAGAAGCTTAGAAACATATCAGTAATGAATCTGGAATGGGGCCTGGGTGGGTAAAGCAGTATGGAGTGGGGTGGTGGTGGTGGAGCATAGTTCTGGAAACTTGCACAGGTGGAAGGAATTTCCAGTTCCACCATTTGATTATATAATATTTGTTAACAATAAATATTTAGTGCAAAGGTTGGGAGAGTTCTGCCTCTGCTCTAACCCCTGGGTTCTCCCTTCTATATCTCCCCATTTTGTACAAAATGCAAAGGAGGCCCATGGAAATTAGATTGTCCTCTGGCTCAGTCACAAAATAGACTTCTTTATCACCTCATAAAGGAACCACATCTCTAGTGCTATCTCTGCCACCCCTTGCCCATAGTTTGCAGCTGACTATATTTATTACCTTTATGCATGTACTCTCCAAACTCAGCCAGGGCTGTAGTATTAGACTCCTCGGCACTGAAAGACACTGTTGGGATCTGGATGGCACCTGTCAGAGTTAGACAGTCAGGGATGGGAGATTATAGATGATAACAACCATTGGTTTTTTCTATAGTGCTCTACTGTGTCAAAAGCTCTTTTGCATTCATTATCTTATTGCAGAGGGCATAACAATCCTGTGAGGTCAGGACTGCTGTCTTCCCTAATTTGAAGATGAGGAAACAAGCTTAGAGAGTTTACATGAGCTGCCCAAGACTGCACAGCAAGAAACAGCAGAGTGGGGATTTAAACCCAGGTATTCTTTGTTATTTTAGGCTAACATGGTTCCTAAAGGGGAAGCTACTATAAATTGCTCCTAAGCTCTCACTCTCTGCCTCTGAAACCATCACTTCCTTTGATGAATTCAAACTCCAGCAGTCTCAAGGAGCCCATTGTTCTGTCTCCCTACATCAATGAAGCTTTGTGTGCTGAGAGTGAGTTTATGAGAGATGGCTCATCCAGAGTCTCACTGATCTTCTCAGCCAAGGCCAGCTTTTCGGGCAGATAATGCCCGAGAAAGGATGGATTTAGACGCTCCCAAACAAGCTCTTAAGTCCTAAGATAACCTCTTTCTCCCTACTTAGGACTCTTAGTTTCTGAATTGCCACCATTGGTTCATCCCTTTGAGTCTGGAAGGCTTTACAGACTTCAAGAGCTCCACTATCAAATGCAAAATCCCTAGGAGGGGAAAGTCAATGAATCCTGGGAGCATTTGCTTAGATACCTACCTAAGGATGTAGTGGGCACAAATGCACCTGGGATAGCTTGATGTTGAGGAAGGGGCTCTTACAGACAAACTTAACTCTGGCCTCAATTTTGCTAAGGATTAATTTGACATCATAGTCCACCATACAGATGGGGAAACTGAAGTTCAAAGAGAGGTAGACCCAAGATCTGAACTCATGCCCCTGCTCAGAGTTCTAAGCCACGTTGCTATAAGGTCCTATTCTAGATTCTGACCTAGTTTTTGCTTTTTTCCTTTGCAAGGAGGCTTTTGAAACCTGCTGCCCAATACCTTTCAGAGAAATATGTATACTATGCTTGGGATAGCCCTGCCCTGACTCTGAGACCTATAACCCCAGCTCTTGCACTGTTTAAAACCAACCTCACGGGATAGCTTTTGGTCCCTGCATCTGCCCACACATGTTTATATGGGCATTTTCTCTTAATCCATTATTTAGTGTTGAGGAAGGATCCTATTATCTCATAGGATCTAGCAGTCAGAAACTTTCCTCCTTCCTCCTGGAAAACACAGATTCAGAAGGTGAATTCGTTTTCAGTCTTGTGTAGAGGTCTAGGGGAGAGAGGTCCTTCAATTAGGAGAAGGGCTATCCTATTCCCTGGGACCACCCCACATCCCTTGGAGCCACCTGGAGCCCAGTGCCCACTTCTTGCTGGGGGGCCCTGGGGAAGATCATTTAACTGACCTAAGTCTCAATTTCCCTCCTCTGTAGATAAGCCTAAGGTCACTTAGTCTTATTTAAGATATTGCAGAGATCTAACGGACATGAAAACTTCCAAAGGTTTAAAGTGCCATGTACATAAAAGCTGCTGTAATAGACCAGGCAAACAAGAGGGTACGGTGGGTGACGGCTTTGCCAAGAGGGGAGAAGTTGGAGCTTTCCAGGGCTATGCAGGGGACACCCAGAGTCTCCAGAAGCCAGGTCTGGGAAAGTAGAGCACCTTGAGGCAGGCAGGTGCTGGGACGCGGGCGGGGGCCGGGCTGAGGTGGGTTGCAGAGATCGAACACGAGTATTGGACCCTCTGCGGAGGGAGAGGGGAGTCACGGGCTGACCCGAGGCGTGAGAGGCCCATATCTGGGCACGGGTGGGCGAAGGGGACTGAGGCTCACCTTTAAGCGCCTCTTTCATCTCGATGCGCTCCTTGTCTCTGAACAGAGAAGGGATTCGTGACGCCCCCTGAGGCTCCCTGGACCGCAGGTACTTGGATCTGGAGATGGTGGTGATACCTAGCAGCAGCACAGCCGCCAGGGCCAGCACGCAGACGTATTTCCGAAACATACTTCTGTGACCCGGCTGCCGTCTGCTTCAGCGATTAGGACCTAAACGCCAAGACCGCGTCTTCGCGGTCAATGCTCCCATTCCCGCAATCTGCCTTAGCCCCACCCCATTCCCAGATCTGGCCAATCACAGCTTGACGGAGGCTGCGGGACAACCAATCGACGGGTCGGCCCCGCCCCAGCCCCGAAACGCTTTTTGGGAGTTGTGGTTTCTACCCCGGAAGCCCAGGGCTGTAGGGCAGAGTGAGGTGCAAGTCCAGGTGAGATTCAAGTCTTGTCTGCACTTAATCTTCTGCTTTGAGACGCTCGTAAAACGCTTACTGTAATAAAAACAAGTCAAGCTAAAGAAAAAACCCCAACAAAACAAACGAAGCTACTTCTACGTCTAGCTTCTTCTGAAGCTGAGAACTGGACTACCGTTGCCCTATATTGGGGAGTGGGGTGAGGGGGACTCTCTTGGCCCCTGACTTGATTTCATCTGAAATTGGAACCGTTTTACTCCATTTATGGATTAAAGTACCAGCTGAGAGGGTTTGCTCCTGTTTAGGAATTTTGCTGAAGGTATTTTTTTTTTGTTTGTTTGTTTGTTTTGTTTAGGTACCGGGCCGGGGATTGGACCCTGGACCTTGTATGTGGAAAGACGGTGCTGAACCACTGAGCCACATCCGCTCCCTGAAGGTGTTTTTGATACTAATCACGTTAGCTTTACATTTTTGCCACTCTAGGCTAAGACTGAAGGATTTTTAGAAAAATTACTGTACAAATATTTTGAGAGAATTGTGATGTATTAACAAACTAAATATTCAACAAACTAGCATAAAGATTAAAATTTTATAGCTATTCAGGGTAGAGGCTTATTCTTGGAGTAACTCTTACAACACAGAAATATAAAATTATATTTCTTAGAGCCAGAAGATATTCCTTCCAGAACTCTTGATGCAATTTCATCTAGCACCATGCTCACATTTTAGAATTTTCCAGAAAAATTCAATAAGTGCAATAGAGTCAGTAGGGCCATATAGCTGCTCATAATCAAAGCTGCAATTTCACAATCCTAGTGTTTGCCAAAATTGAGAGAGGGAATACTTTGCTTTTATACTTTCACTAATATTACTTTTAAAAAATCTACAATCAAGCAGTTACTTTTCAATACTGTTGGAGAAAAATGGGATGCTCACTGGGACGTGGAGACTGATGACTGCAGGCAGGAAGTTTATTGAGAAGCTCTCCCAATGGAGGGGGTCTGAAGAATAGACTTCAGCCCGCCCGCTGGCCTGGCGGGGGTCTGAAGAGAGACTTCAGCCCACCCGTGGAAGGTGGTGGATATGACTTTATACAGTACATCAATAGGTGGGGAAACGTTAGTCCGTGGGGAGGGGGTTAGAGACCAAGCACAACCTGGGGCCAATAAGGGCCTGTAAAAGTGAATTCTTCCGGTGTATGGCTTTGGGGGTAGTGGGCTAGGAGGTGGGGTATTTTTGGAATGCGGGAGGGGTTGGTGGTGCCTGGGCCCCTGGAAGGGGTGAAGGTCCTTATCTGCTCCCCTCCCACTGTGATGTGGATCTTTTGTTCATTCTTGGGGGGAGATGGGCCGCCTCTGCAAACGTAGGCACGGCCTTATGACCTATTAATCATTGCAAACCTTGTAAGGGGGAAGCTCTAACATTCCTAACTCTTTGCTTATATATTTATATGATGAAAGTCCCAAGTAATGGGAATACTGGGCAGAACAGAAGGGTGAAGGAATTTGGGATGTCAACTCAGTCTGGCTACTTCCTGCTATTATGGGATGGCAAAGGCTTCCCTTCCGTTCTGTCCAGTGGGTTCTGATTTCTGGTCCCGAGGAGGTTGGAATTGGCGTTCATGTAGCAGGAAGATGCTGTTCACATATTCCTGAGTTGTTGATTGTATGATTCGATGTGTGACTCGATGGGAAGCTGGAAGAGACGAGGACCAAAAAGAAGCATCAGCAATAATAACAGCAGTGGTTTTATACTAGACAAAAGGATTGATTTTAGGGGTGAGGAGAAGTGAGAGAGAAATGAGGATAACCAGGTCTGATTCCATAACTGTTGTTTTGGGCCCTCTGAATGATCTCTGTGTTTTCTTT
>JAQZBX010078909.1:0-14049 GCA_029593785.1 Cabassous unicinctus
TATCCTACTAATCCTATCTTTCTACTTGTTTTTATCAGTAAAGGTTGCTGTAATTTGTCAAATGCCTTTTTTTGCATCAATAAAGATGATCATGTGATTTTTTTCTGTGGATCTGTTAACGTGATGCATAATATTGTTTGATTTTCTTATTTTGAACCATGTTTTCATACCAAGGATGAAAACCACTTGGTCACGGTGTATAATTCATTTGATTTGCTGTTGAATACACAAGTATTTTCTTGAGGATTTTTGCATCCAGGATCATTAGAGAGATTGATCCGTAGTTTTATTTTGATATCTTTATATGACTTTGGTATTAGGGTGATATTAGCATCTTAGAATGAGATAGGCAATATTCCCTCCACTTGTATTTTTCAGAAGATTTTAAACAGAATTGGTGTTAGTTCTTTCTGGAAAGATTGGCAGAATTCACCTGTGAAGCCTTCTGATCCTGAGCTCTTCTTAGTTCGGAGGTTTTTGATGACTAATTCAGTCTCATTACTTGTGTTTGATCTGTTGAGTTAATCAATTTTTTCTTTCCTCAATGTTGGCTGCTTGTGTCTTTCTAGAAATTTGTCCATTTCATCTAGGCTATCCATCTTGTTGGCACAGAATTTTTCAAAGTAGCCTCTAATCTTACCCTGTATATATGTGGGATCAGTGGTGAGATTCTTTCCCTCAATTTTATTTTATGCATTTGCATCTTCTCTCATTTTTTCTTTGTTATTTTGGCTAAACGTTTATTAATTTCATTAATCTACTCCAAGAACCAGCTTTTAGTTTTTTTTAAAAAATTTCTAGTGTTTTTTTTAAATTTTCAATTTCCTATAGGTCTACTCTAATCTTTGCTATTTCCTTTTTTCTGCTTTCTTTGGATTTAGTTTGTTGTTATTTCTCTAGTTCCTCTGGTGTGTGGTTAGATCTTTGTTTTCAGCTCTTTCTTCTTTTCTGATATAGGTGTTTATGGCAATAAAGTTACCTCTACTTCCATTGATAAACAAACTTTCCCTGCCAACTTTTGTAACTGTTTTGATAACCTGTAGCTGTATGTGGAGACTTCTATTTATTTTTTAGGTGCCAGCAGAGGGGGATTGAACCCATGACCTTGTAAGGGGAAACTGGTGCTCAACCACTGAGCCATGTCAGCTTCCCTGAGTTGGATTTTTCATTTGACTGCTTGTTGTTTGTTGTTGTTTTCAGGAGGCACTGGAACCTAACTGGAGACCTCCAATGTGGGAAGCAGGCACTCAACTGCTTGAGTCACAGCCACATCCCAGACTTCTATTTTTTAAGCATTCATTTCCAAGACATTCTTTTTTTAAAAAAAACAAATCAAGTTTATTCATACATATTAATAAAACATACAATTCATCCAAATTGTACAATCAATAGTTTTTGGGATAATCACATAGTTTTGCATTCATCACTTCAATCAGCATTAGAAAATTTTCATTATTTCAATAATAATAGTAAGCAAAAAACAGACAAAGAAGAAAATTCTTCACCTCTCAATCTCTCTATGCTTCCCCTGCTGTACATAGGTGCTATTTCTGGCTATTCTTGAACATTTAATTATTTAT
Organism: Cabassous unicinctus; assembly: GCA_029593785.1. Lineage (NCBI taxonomy): Eukaryota > Metazoa > Chordata > Mammalia > Cingulata > Chlamyphoridae > Cabassous > Cabassous unicinctus. The sequence goes on from JAQZBX010078909.1 coordinate 1,581, forward strand.
TTATTCAGCAGTTTCATTGAGATATAGTCACATATCATACAATCTATCCAAAGTGTAGAAACAATGTTCTTAAGTTCTTCTTAGCCTCTGCCATATTCTGATAATCTTTTTTTCTGGCAACAATTAATATGCATTTTCTAAATAATGATAAATGGGCAACTTTCCTCTGACCTACTTGTAGGGGTAGTAATTCACAATCTGAGATTTACCTAACTTCATTGTCATCTACCACATTCAAGGATCACTTCAAAGCACTTTGGGTAAGAGTCCTGCTATATGCCACAGCCGTTTTACTTGCTTTTGTTTCATAATACATTCTAAAATGAATCCCAGTTTTATTGAATTTAGTAACTCCTGTTCAATTTGTTTATTTTTCTTGATAATTATTTTACTTTATATGATTTTCCTTCATGCCATACTTTTATTCTAAACACTTAAAAATAAAATTTTATTGGGGATTGCATGACTTTATGGACTTACTATAATATGAATAAATTATATTTATAATCTGACATAAAATTAAAAATATATTGAATAAACAGTGATTATGAAACATTTTGAAAACTTCTCTTTTGTTAGGTTTAACAAAAAATCATTTGCTAATCTTATTGTTAATAAGCACTATTACAAATTTAACTAATCTCTAGAGTTCACTCAAAGAATCCTTATCATTCAGAAGTTGGAAGAAACTTGGCTTCTCTAGATGATGTAATCACTAGTACCCTAGGGCTCCTGAGAAGTATGACCAAATGTGTCACCCCTAAAGAATAACAATACTTATAAAGAATCTAGAAGCACAATTGTAACTATGATTATGGGTAAATATGAATTTCCTAGAGAAGTGACTCCTTGAAGTATGAAGCTAGAGCAGAGATTTTGTAAAATGTCTATAATTGTGCAAAAGAAATATTCACTTTGAGAAGATAAACATGTATGCTTTAATTTATGTGTTTCTTTAAAAGGACTAATGAAAAATCACTGACATAGCTGTTATATTTCTCCAGACCTTTAGTACACTTAACTGTTTCTGTCCCTTATTATAAATTGAACATTATAGAGACTTTGAAAGTTTCTGTTTCTGTTTTTATTATAGGTGATTAGTTTTAAAAATGGTACCTTATGATATGAATGAAATCCATTGACTATATTCCAGTACTGAAAATATAGTGATACAGGAATTACCAAGAAATTGAGGTAGCATAAGCACTTTGAATTAAATATGACTTGAAAATTATAAATGACAGCTAAGAAATTCAAAGGCAACCATGAGTTACCAAAGAATTTCATGGAAATCAATCCGTATAAGCAAAAATAGCCCTTATAATGTGAACAGATAATTCAAGATGTACAATGAATTTTTTACCATGAACAATCTCATATTTATTTTCAAGGTATTGGGAACTACCTACTCTCTATGGAGTTTCATAATATACTCTTGTATTTCATATATTTTAAAAATGAGGTATAGGTAGCTCACACTTTCTGGTTTTTTACCATATGTAATATTATGAAGAAATTGCTAAATACTCCTGAATTAATAAGGAGCTGGGACAAATCATGAACTCTCTCTCTCTCTCTCTCCTGTGACACCAAATGCTTTGCATTTAGATATCTTGATGCATGCAGAATTAGGATATATATAGTATATTTAGCCCAGAGAAACTTGAGAATTTAACATACTGACTGTGACAATGTAATCTGAAGTGATGGAAGATAAGAATCAGAGTTATTATGATAAACAAAAGTGTATGATTTGATAAAGGAAATTTAAAAATTACCTGGAACGTTGGTTTTGTCCAATAACCAACCCTCAGATAAGTAGCATCAAATGATTCGGGCTTTTTTTTTTTTTTAATTGAGAGGGGAAAGAAAAAATATGTATAATAGAAATTATAGAAAAATAATTGTCCTAAGTATTTTGCAGAAGTGCTAAAAAATTCATATGAACATAATCAATGAAATAAGTCAACTTTATTAAATCATTGTCCATGTAAAATACTAGTCAAACAGTGTACTATTTTGTAATTACAAATGGATTATATATAAAATTTATAATAATAAAAAGAAAATTTTAATTTTCAGTATTTACCACTCTATTATAATTTCTCCACATATGAAATTATATAGTTCTGAAATTATATCCTTCAAGATTTGTAGTTTTAGAATTTAAGCATATTTAAGACTAAAACAGGATTTCTTTATTGTTTGGCATGATCAAGACAAGCAGAAGTAAAACAGTATTAGTTACAATAGCTATTTTGAATGAGAGGGTCTCAGTAAATCCAGAGAAGCACATAGGCAATATATCTGGACAGAAAATTTGCCCCTCACCAAATACTGTATTTCATGCATGATGGAAGGAAGGATGCTTTGAGGAGGAGAAATGTCAGGTGGATGCTTTTCTTAGATACTGTTTAAAAGTGAGAAGGTAAACTATAGAAAGGGAATCTGATAAAAAATTCAACATAAGATTGGAATCCATCAGAATTTGTAGATAATTCTTTATTTTTTCTTTGGTTTTGTTTGGAAATTGCTGCAAAGGAGGAAAGGAAAGGCTCATATGCTCGTTTTTTAGAACAAATGAAATGAATGTTTAGTGAGGCATAATCTACCTGGTTTCCTTTGGATCAAAAGCTTTCTAAGAAGACTCAGACCAATTCATTAACTGTGTTATAGAAACAAATATTTATTCAGCTAACCAAAGATGGGAAGATATTAGCAATCATCTTCATCAGCTTGTACATGAGAAAATAGCTGGTGAGTATTTCCTGGAAGAGTTTGAAATGATATTTTACTAAAATAGTGTAAATCTGACAATAAATGAAGGGTTAATGGCCTTGATTTAATTTTAAATCATTTGATATACTTAGATTACCTGATCTTATGAATATTGAAATTAATAGAGTTGGAAAAAAAGGATAAAAAAGGAAATATGTGAAATCATTGACTTCAAGTACTGTATTTTGTCCATTTACTCGAAGATGAATTCTATATAAGAAGCATAACAATTGTGGCATTATATTTGTAAGTTGTGTGGATTGTCTACATTTTGTTTTATTATATTCTTATAATTTTATTCTTTGAGTACAGGGAAATGACAACATATTAGGAGAAATGGACAATCTTACCATTTTCACAGAATTCTACCTTATGGATATCACAATCACTGAGAACCGCAAGTCCTCCAAGGCCTCATGTTCTTAATTATGTATCTGGGAGCACTGATTGGGAATTTTCTAACTGTTACTTAATTATAAATGACCCACAACTACACTCTCCAATGTACTTCTTTCTAGGCTTTTTGTGCCTCATGGACCTTTGCTGCATTTCAGTTACTGTTCCAAAATTGATTGTGAATTCACAGTCTATAAACTAATTTCCCTCCCAGCATGTGCTACTAAGGTTTCCCTGTACATCTTGTTTAGATCCACAGAGTTTTCCTTCCTTGTCTTGATGACTTATGATCGCTTTGTTGCCATTTGCCCCCCTTTGCACTATGGACTCACCGTCACCGCACTTCTGTGCACACAGGCAGCTGGTGGTGCACGGACATGTGGGTTGGTCTATTTTTCTATCCACACAGGTATCATGTTCAGGCTTCCCTTCACAGAGTACAATATGACCCATCAATATTTCTGTGGTGTGCCTCAAATTTTTAGGATCGCATCTTCAGATGTTCAGTTTTATGAGACTATGGCCTTAGTTCTAGGCGCTTGTATTTTATTAGTATGTTTTGCTTTTATGTTTAAGTCTTGTGTTTCTATATTTTCAATGGTCCTTAAGATGCATTCTGTAGAAGCCCGTAACAAAGTCCTATCCACCTGTACCCCACAGTTGGCAATTTTGATTTTGTTTGTAGTTTCTGGGTTGACTGCTTCCTTTGTTTTCACTGCAAATGACACATCTCTTAGTAATCTCCTCATGGCCATGTTCTACACCATGGTGCCCCCATTCATAAACCCCATCCTCTATAGCCTGAGGAACAGAGAAAATAAAACTGCTCCATGCAGAATGTTCCACAGATATTTTGAAATACCTAGCAATGTTTTATTTCATATATGTTTTTAAATTTGAATCTCTCCCTATTAAATATCCAGAATTTTGTTCTTTATATATCCTTTTGTTGTTTACATATGTGACCGTGAGCTATACATTTGCGTCTTAATTTTTCAACTCCATTCTTTTGTGTAATTCCACCATTTATCAGGAAAATATTTTACACATATTTTATTTATTTTGATTGATGCTAGGATGATTTGTACTAAAAATAAACAATGCTATTACTTGTACAAAACCCTGGATAAGTACCAAAACAGGTGCTTATGTGTGTGAGAGAAATTCAAGGTACAGAATACTGTTAACCTAGAAGTTAATATTGAGTGTTTTGCATTAGAGAATTCAATTTAATTTGCTCTCTTTGCATTTACTTTATACAACTGCAGAATTAAAGACACAATAAGAATATAGCACAAGGATATGCATTATAGTTGCTTCTATCATTGAAATGTAGATAAGAACATATCCTCAACAGAGCATAGCCTTTGGAAGCTTTTTCATCCTTTCTGTGATCTAGATGAATAGCTGATTCACTTAAACTTTCTGCATGGTAAAGAACAAATAGTTACAAAGTGGTGTGAGATGTAGCAGCAAGTGGAATTGTATTTTGCTTGCAGAATATCAGATATTTCTCACAGTATATAATGAGCTATCCCCACTAAAAAATAAATGAAAAATTATTTATATAATTGCTATCATTCTGATAGCAAAGTAATTAATCTTTTTATATAAAAAGTAATTAATCTTTTTATAACTCAGAATTGAATCCCATAAAGATTGCCTTTTTAATTTAGCATCCTTATCTAGAAAAGTTTCATCCTTAAGGAACTTAAGTTCACTTAACTTACCCTTCCTCCTACTATGAAATGGACACCCCATGTTCATTATGACTCTATATTTATATTTCATTATAAAAGTAGGTAATGTATGAGTATCAAGAGCTTATTTTCATAAAAAATCATCATCTTGACCCTGACCAAAACAGTGGAGTGAGACACTGTCCCCAGAAAGAAGCTTTGAATAACTAGCATGTCCTGAAAGAAACACTTTTCTCAAAGCCCCTGAACACAAGTGAAAGTCATGAGTAACAGGATGAACACTGGAAAAAGTAAAAGACATGTAGAAAGTGGTGGTATCCCATGGCACACTGACTTTCCCATCCCAAACTCCAACAGCAGCTTGGCATGGAGCTAAGTTTCATTGTGCTGATCATTGGTCAAGTTTCTGGAGGGAGCACAGTAATTGGAAGCATGTATGTCTGTACCAATATGTTTGAGGGTGGCCTAAGGGACCTTCCAGCACAGAAATTCTCCTATGTGTACAAGGAAACTCAGAGTGATCTTCTTCAGAAAAGTGTGGGAGATCTGCTCTGAAAGCAATGGTAAAGAAATTGCTTCAGAATGAAAAAAAAGACACCAGAAAATACAAGGATGTTACTTGAAGGAATAAGGATCTCCAGCAAGGTTAACAGCATGAATCAATTTCATGAATTCCAGTACTGTTGTGTTTTGGTGTGTAACTTCACTTTTTTACTTCCTGTATAATTGAAAAGGAAAATACACAGGATATAATGATTAAAGCAGTGTTTTTGGACTGAGAATATAAAATATGTAATTGTTGAAAAGAACCACATAAAGGTTGGGGACAGAGGGATATGTGAGTATAGTTTTTGTGTACCACTGAGGTTAAGATGGTAGCTAAGCAAACAAGATTTTTATAGATGTAGGATGCTAAATTTAAGCCCCATCTTAACTACATAGAATATAACAGAGAATATGCAAGCTTACAGAGGAAGATATTAAAACACAGCTAGCAAAGTGGAGGAGGTTAAGGGTATGGAGAATTAATGCATAGTGGTTCTGGAATTTCTGTTTTCCTAGATGGGAAAGTTTTGGTAATGGAAGGTGGTGATGGTATAAAACAGTAAATAGTTGAGAACTCATTGTGCTTGGGACTGGTTGATACGAGAAAGTTTATGTTCTCTGTGTGTTTGTGTTTGTGTGTGTTTGTGTGTGTGTGTTTATATATAAATTTTTAATAAAACCTTGGCCAAATAAAGAGAAAATAACTATTAACTGCGATATATGACCATGGATAGGATATAATAGAGGAGAGGATAAGGCCAAAAAGGACATTCAGGAAGACATGAAAAAAATTGGATACATATTGTAAGCTTTATATCAGTGATAAATTTTTTGAAATAGTTAACTATTATATTGTGGTTACATAAGTGAATATCCTGATTCTCAGGAAAAGTCCATGACAGTATAAATTTCAAAGAGTATGATATAAACAACCTAAACTCATGTGTGCAGAAAATGGATTGGTAGACAGACAGATAAATGGAGAGAGAGCGAAATTTGTAGATTGATAGGTACATAAAATGATATGGCAAATGTCGCATGATAAAATTAGGTAAACGTTAAAATTAGCAGATGTGTGTATCTGTAGGGATGGGGAGTTCTTGGAGTTCTTTGCATTGGTTTGGTATTATTTTTGTTAACTATCCTACAAGTTTGAAAGTAATTCAAAATAAAAAGTTAAAAAATTAATAATCCTGGTAAAAGTCTGAAATGTGTTCATATTCCTTCAATCCCTGAAATATATCTTTTTATTTTCAATATTTCAATAATTGGTTGCAATTAAATTTCTATTAAAAATTAATTTGGGAACCTGAAGAGGAGTTCTGGGAAGATGGCATTGGAGTAGGCAGGTTGGGTTCAACTCTCACAAAAAACACAGAGAAAGGGCAAAAGCTCCTCAAGGGACCTGCATTGGGAGTCAGCAGACAGGTACAGTTCTGTGAAACTTGCAAGGGGAAGAGGGACAGAGAGATGAGAAACCCAAAACAAACAAACAAAAAAATGTGAGTTACTAAATTCCCACACCACTGGGAAGGGCTTCCATCGTCCAACTTCAAAACATAAAGTCTGGATAAAACCCTGGCTCATTGCAGCCAACTAGAATGGGAATAGACTTTTTCCTTCCTATGAGCTGCTGCAAGGGAAAAGAAAGGGAGACTCAAAGGGCTTCTCTACAATGAATTCATTCAGCAGAGCTGGCTATGAATCTTGGTTTGGAAATTGGAAGTTGAAAGAAGCACCTCTGTGGAAAGCTTCGCCAATGAACAAAATCTGCTGACCCACCAGGAATTTGCAAGAAGAAAAATTTATTTTATGTCTCTCTTTAGCTCCACCACTGGGAAAACTCTGTATCCCATCAGTGAGTCTCTGGCTCAATTCTGATAAATTAAGCTGGGTAATTTTCAAAAGTTAGAATAAGTTGAACCAAAAATCAAAGAATTGTGAAAAACACACAAGGCAAGAGAGAGAAATTGACCATCAGAGTAAATTCATAAAAACATTCAGATGCCTAGACATCAGCAAAAAATTTCAAGCCATAATAGGAAACCAGAAGAGATGGCCCAACCAAAGGAATAAGCCAAATATCCTGACAAGATAAAGTATTTGACAATAACATAAATCTCCTAAGTCAATTCACATAATTGAGGAAAATATGATTAAAGAGTTAACAGATATTAGGAAGACACTGGGATAGAGGATTGTGGGAATATAGCCAATAAGTTAGGCAGATTTGGCTCAGCTCTCAATAAAACAGTGGAGAAAGAGCCAGACGCTACCTTGGAGACCTGTTTTGGGAAACAGCAATCCAGGATACAGCTTCAAAACTTCCCAGAGTGTGAGGGAGAGAAATGAAGAAGCCAAAGAAAATAATAATAATCATGAATTATTAACTCTTCAAAAAAACAGAATTTGAGGGAACATTGCCTAACTCATTCTATGATACCAACATTACACTAATGCCAAAGCCAAAGATGCAACAAGAAAGAAAAACTATACACCAATCTCTCTAATGATCCTAGTTGCTAAAATTCTCAATAAAATACTTGCTAATCATATTCAACAATACATCAAATGAATTGTACACCATGACCAAGTGCATTGCATCCCTGGTATGCAAGGATGGTTCAACATAAGAAAATCAATCAATGTAATACACCACATAAACAGATTGAAAGAAAAAAAAACCACATGATCATCTCTATAGATGTAGAAAAAACATTTGACAAAAGACAACACAATTTCCTGATAAAAACACTACAAAACATATGAACAGAAGGATACTTCCTTAACACAATAAAGGGTATATATGAAAAACCCACAGTTAACATCATATTCAATGGTGAGATACTAAAAGTTTTCCCTCTAAGATCAGAAACAAGAGAAGGATGCCCACGGTCACCACTTTTATTTAACATTGTATTAGGAGTACTTGCTCAAACACTAAAGCAAGGAAAAGATAAAAAGCATCCAAATTGGAAAAGAAGAAGTAAAAATTGCACTATTTTCAGATGACATGATCCTATACTTTAAAAGCCCTGAGAAATCTAAAACAAAGCTTCTAGACCTTATAAATGAGTTCAGTAAATTTGCAGGTTATAAGATCAATGTTCAAAAAGCAATAGCTTTTCTGTACATCAATAATGAGCAATCTGAGGAGGAAATCAAGAAAAACCTCACATTTTCAATAGCAACTAAGTGGATCACATACCTAGGAATAAATTTAAATAAGATGTAAATGACTTATATGCAGAAAACTACACAACACTGTTAAAGGAAATCAAAGAAGACTTAATAAATGGTAGAATATTCCCTGTTCATGGGTAGGGAGACTAAACATCATTAAGATGTCTATCCTACCTAAACTAATCTACAGATTTAATGCAATCCCAATAGAAATCAAGACAGCAGTTTTTACTGAATTGGAAAAACTAAATATGAAATTTATTTGGAAGGGCAAGAGGTCCCAAAGAGCAAAGACATATTGAGAAAGAAAAATGAAATTGGAGGAATCACACTACCTGACTTTAAAACGTACTATAAAGCCACAGTTGTTAAAACTACAAAGCATTGGAAAAGGACAGACATACTGACCAATGGAACCATATTAAGCGTTCTGGTTAAGATCCTCGCATATACAGTCAACTGATATTGGACAAGGCCACCAACCCCATTCAACTGAGGGAGAATGGCCTCTTTAACAAACGGTGCTTGGAGAATTGGATATCCATATCCAAGAGAATGAGAGAGCAACATCTCACACCTTATATAAAAATTAACTCAAGATGGATTAAGGATCTAAATATATGAGCCAAAACAATAAAGACATTGGAAGATAATATAGAGTAGCATCTACAAGATCTTGTGTTAGGAAATGGTTTCATTTACTTTACACCCAAAACACAAGCAACAAAAGAAAAAATAGATGAATGAGACCTAAAAATTAAAAACTTTCGCACCTCAAAGGAGTTTATCAAGAAAATGAAAAAGCAGCCTACTCAAAGGAAGAAAATATTTGGAAACCGTATATCTGATAGGGGCCTAATATCCTGCATATACAAAGAAATCCTACACCTCAAAAATAAAAAGACAACCCATTTAAAAAATGGGCTAGTGATATGAATGGACACCTCGCCAAAGAAGAAATACAAATGGTGAAAAAGCACGTGAAAGATGCTCAGCATGACTATCTATTAGGGAAATGAAAATCAAAACTACAATGAGATATCATCTCACACCCATTAGACTGGGGGTTATTAAAAAAACAGAGGACTACAAGTGTTGGAGAAAACGTGGAGGAATGGGAACCCTCATACAGTGCTGGTGGGGATGTAGAAAGGTGCAGCCATTGTGCAGGACAGTTTGGTGGTCCCTCAAAAAACTATAGAACTGCTATATGATCCAGAAATTCCACTGTTGGGTATATACCCGGAAGTATTTAAAGCAAAGACATGAACAGATATATGCACACCAATGTTCATAGCAATATTATTCACTATTGCCAAATGTTGGAATCAACCCAAATGTCCTTTAACAGATGAATGGATAAACAAATTGTGGTATATACATACAATGGAATATTATCCAACTGTAAGAAGGAATACAGTATTAAACTACATGGTAACATGGATGAATCTTGAGGACATTATGTTGAGTGAAGTAAGTCAGGCACTGAAGAACATATTTTATCTAACGTCAATGATATTAATTAAGCAAATTGAAGAGACTCACAGAGCTGGAGTCTGGAAGATAGGTTTACAGAAAATAGGAAGGGAGAAGAAGTTTGTGAGCCAACACCCATATGGACAAAATTTATGTTAAGCTGAAAGTTTGTAGTTCTTCAATAGAGGGGCATGACAGTGGTGTAATGATACTATTGGGTTGGGTGTTGTTAGTTTGTCAGGGCAGTGGAGTAGAGAGGGTGGGTTGGACTGTCCTTGGAACCAGGGGGAGGGTTGCGGAAGGGAGCAGGTGAACACTGGAAATTGGTAGGTACATGGTTGAAACTACAATGTTGGAAATGCTTTTTTGACAATAAGGCAAGTGAGTATTATTGGTTTAGGGTGATGGATGTGGTGGGCATTCAGGACATTGTGCACCTGGGGTAGGCTTCTAGGGAGTGTGTGTGTGTTCGTCTTGCCATAGTATGTTATATTAGTGGATGGAGAACAACACAATTAGTGGCAAGGTGGTGAACTTCCAACATGATGATGCTTGCTATGTTCTCAAATAGAGGGGCAGGAGTCTATTGAGGTCATGAGTGGTGCATAATAGGGAAGGACAGACCAGTGTGTCAAGCAATCAGTGTTGCTGCAAGTAACTATGAATCATGTCCTTCAAGGAGTGAAGGTCTTTGCCATGGGTCCCAAAGGGAGTGGGAGGAAGGAATAGAATAGATGGAAGAGGGGACATTTTGGGGATGATGGAAATGTTCTACATGACCTTGCTATGATGGATACAGGCCATGTTAAATTACATCAAAAATTTTAAAACTGTATGATCCAAAAAGTAAACCATAATGTAAACCATTGAACATGGTTAGTAGCTATGTTTCAATATTTGTACATCAGGTGTAACAAACATAACATCCACATACAAAACATTATTAATAGGGGAAGGGACAGAATGTAAGGTATATGGGAGTCCCCTTTCTTTGGTATATGTCATTTTTTTAACCTAAATCTTCTTTGAAGACAAAATGATAAAAGTAAGACACTGGGGGAATAAATGGAAGAAAATGTCACTGTATATATAGGACAAAAGATCTTACAGTCCACTCCACCTCCAAGTGAGTGCCACATGGATGAAGGTTGGTGGTGTGGGATGTTGTTGGAGGTGTGGGAGGTGGGGAACATGGGAATCCCTGTAATTTCTGAGTAATATTTAGGTAATCTAAGCACCTTTAAATAAAAAAAAAATATATATATATAACAAATAACATTTACGTAAACAAATGCACATATATGCATATGAATTTATATATCATTTTACAAATATTGGTATGTATTGTGAAAAATTTGATTTTTTCCCAGAAAAAAAAATCTAACAGTGATTAAAGGTGAATGTCAAAAAAATTATCTTTTCATTATTTTTTATCCCAAATTTATATTTTTAAATTATTTTTTATTTTTTAATTTTATTTCTTTTTTAAAAAACTATCATTGCTATTTCATTTTCTTATTAATTGTATTTGGCTATTTTATTGGCTTCATTTTTGAAGAACTTTTGGATCACAGAAGGGTCACAATTTTGGCAAGGGAGGATCACTGGGGTAGGGTGTGATTAATGGGGGATACATGAGAGGAAGCTTAACTAGGCGTACATTTAAGGCATGTAAATGTGTTCAGATATTCATTGGGCATTGTCATGGTGGGTGGAGAGTCACACAATAACTGAAGAAATATGAAATTCCCATACTGGGGGGCTCGGCCACATTCTTTAATAGATAAGCAAGAATCCCTCAAGCACAGAGGCAATAACTAGGGAAGGTGGACAGCCCATGGTCCACTGATGAACCCTCAATATTGATGACTGTGTTTATGAATCTTTACTCTTGAAATTGATACTTAGCCTAGTATTATAGGGTGAATAAATTTGCCTCTTGGGAGCCTCCTGTTGCTCAAATGTGGCCGCTCTCTAAGCCAAACTCAGCATGTAATTTCATTACATTTCCCCAATTGTTGGACATAAATTCTGGGGATGAGCCTTCCTGGCACCAATGAATTACTACCAAGCACCAACTAGCAATGCAACTAGAAAAAGACCTTTACAAAAAGGAGGGAAAGGTAAATACAATTGAGCTTATATGACTAAGAGACTTCAAAGTGAATCAAGAGTTAATTCCAGAGGTTGGACTTATGCACATCTCAGCAGGATCTCTTTTGACTGCCAAAGTAGATACTACCCCAAATAGCGGTGCTACTGGGGGCTCTGGAGATATCCAAACACTATAGTCAGGACAGATAGCTCAGGAGTTTCATGTCTTAGCATTGGAACCTACTTTAGAATTTATGCTCCCCAGTGTGACAGATTTCGACTCAGTTGTGGTTTCT
>JAQZBX010078910.1:0-14051 GCA_029593785.1 Cabassous unicinctus
TTTTTTTTTTTTTTTGCTCGTGCTTTGAGACTTAAATCTAAGAATCCATTGTCTAACACAAGGCACTGAGGATTCTTCCCTACATTTTCCCCTAAGAGTTTGATATTTCTGGCTCTTATATTTAGCTTTTTGACTCAGTTTGTGTTGATTTTTTTCATAAGTTTTGAGGTAGAGGTCCTCTTTATTTATTTATTTATTTTCAAATGGTGATAAAATTTTTGTAGCACTGTTTGCTGAAGAGATTATTTTTTCTTAATTGAGTACTCTTTGTCCCTTGGCCAAAAATCCTGTGGCCCTAAATGTGAGTGTTGATTTCTGAGCTCCATTTGATTGGTGTATATGCCTGTCCTTGTGTCAGTATCAAGCTGTTTTGATTACTGTGGTTGGTAATATCTTTTAAGAATGGGAAGTGTGATTACTCCAACTTCATTCTTCTTTTCCAAGATACTTTTGGCTATTCAGAGCCCTTTACACTTCTGTATTAATTTAATGACTTGTTTTCCATTTCTGCAAAGAAAGTTGTTGGAATTTTGATTGGGATTATATTGAATCTATGAATCATTTTGAGTAGGATCTTTGCAAAACTTAATCTTCCAATCCATGAACATGCAATATCTTTCCATATATTCAGGTCTTCTTTAACTTCTTTTAGCAGTGATTTGTAGTTTCATGTGTACAGGTTCTTTACATCCTTGGTTAGATTTATCCCTAGATATTTTATTCTTTTAGATGCTATTGTAAATGGAATTTTTAATTTTTTCTGGGTTTCTTCTACTGATTGTTCATTGCTTGTGTATGGAAACACTACTGATTTTGAGGTATTGATATTGTACCTCGTCACTTACTTATTTTCATTTATTAGCTCTAGGAATTTGTTGATTTTTTAAGGATTTTCAGTATATAGGATCATGTCATCTGCAAATAGAGAAAATTTTACTTTTTCCTTTCTAATTTGGATAATTTTATTTCTTTTCATTGCCTAATTTCTACTGCAAGAACTTCAAATACAATATTGAAGGACAGCAGTGACAATTAACATACATGTCATGTGCCTGATCTTAGATGAAAAACCTTCAATATTTCACTATTAACTAGGATGTTAGCTATGGATTTTTCATGTATGCCCCTTATTATTTTCAGAATTTTACCTTCTATTCCTAGTGTTCTAAATATTTTTATCCAAAAGGGATGTTGGATTTTGTCAAATGCCTTTTTGCCATCAATTAAGATAATCATGTGGTTTTTCCTACTTTATTCAGGTAATGTTGTGTATTACATTAATTGATTGTCTTATGTTGAACAGCTCTTGTGTACCTGGGATAAATCCCATTTGGTCATGGTGTATAATTCTGTTACTATGCTGTTGAATTCAGTTTGCTAGTGTTTTACTGAGGACTTTATATCTATATTCATAAGAGATATTCATCTATAATTTTCTTTTCTTGTAGTATCATATGTTTTATTATGAAGATGATGGCCTCAGAGAATGAATTAGGGAGTGTTACCTGTCTTCAATTTTTTAAAGAGTTTGAGCAGAATTGGAGGTAAGTCTCTTTGAATGTTTGGAAAAATTGCCCTGTGAAACCATCTGTTTCTGTTTTTTATTGTTGTTGTTGTAGTTGTTGTAAGCTTTTTGATTACTAATTCAATCTCTTTACTAGTAATTTTTTTTGAGAGCTTCTATTTCTTCCTAAGTTAGTGTAGGTACTTTGTGTGTTTCTTAGAATTTACCCATTTAATCTAGGTTACTAATTTATTGGTGTACAATTATTACTAGTACCCTCTTACAGTACTTACTATTTCAGCAGGGTCTGTGGTAATGTCCCCCTTTTCATTTCTGAATTTCAATATTTGTATCCTCTCTTTTTTTTTCTTTGTCAGTGTATTTAATGGTTTGTAAATTTTATTGATCTTTTCAAAGAACTGACTTTTCGGTTTGTTGATTCTCCTGTTGTGTTTTCCACCCCCTCTCTATTTTATTTATTTTCACTCCTTTTTTTTTCTTTCTTCTGACCCTTTTGATTTAGTTTGCTCTTTCTTTTGTACTTCTTTCAGTTTTGAGCTTAGGTATCTGATTTGAAGTCTTTCTTCTTTTTTAACATAAGCATTTAGATACATAAATTTGACTCTCAGCACTGCTTTTGCATCATTATATAAGTTTTGGTATGTTGTATTTTCATTTTCATTTTCATTCACTTCAAGATATTGCCTAATGTCCCTTGTGGTTTCATTTTTAACCTTTTTTTGTTTGTTTCTTTGTTTAAGAGTATGTTGTTTAATTTTGACATATTTGTGAATTTCCCATTTCACAGGATGGAAAAATATTAATCATGCAAGTAGTAACCAGAGAGAGCTGTGGTAGCTATCTGGTAAACTACTATAGATAAAATAGAGTTCAAGTAAAAAACAGTTACAAGAGACTAAAATGGTCATTATATGCTGATAAAGGGGTCAATTCAACAAGAAGACATAACAATTATAAATATATATGCACCTAACATCACAACCTCACAATATATGAATCAAATACTTACAGATTTGAAGAGAGAAAGTAATGGTTCTATATTAATAGTAGGAGATTTTAATACACCACTTTCAATAATGGATAGAACAATAAGTCAAAAGTTCACTACGGAAATATAAGACTTCAACA
This sequence comes from Cabassous unicinctus, assembly GCA_029593785.1. NCBI lineage: Eukaryota > Metazoa > Chordata > Mammalia > Cingulata > Chlamyphoridae > Cabassous > Cabassous unicinctus. The sequence goes on from JAQZBX010078910.1 coordinate 2,654, forward strand.
ATACTTTAAAACCACTAAACCTAAAAGACATATGTAGTATTCTTCACGCAACAATAACAGAATACATTCTTTTTAAGTGCACAAAGATCATTCTCTGAAATAGATCATATGTTAGAACATAAAAGAAGTACCATGAATTTTAAAATATCGAAATAATATAATGTAGCTTCTCTGACCACAAAAGAATAAATCTGGAAATTAATAACAGAGGAAGAAAAAAATAACAGAAGGAGAAATGGGAAATGTCTTTGTTTCATTGCTTTAAAGGAGTCTCTTACAGACAGCATATATTTGGATCATGCTTTCTTTATCCATTTGGCATTCTTTTTCTCTTGACTGGAGAGTTTAATTCATTTACATTTAAAGTCACTACTGGTAATGCAGGACTTTTTTCGACCATTTTGTGTTCAGCCTTTGTATGTCTTATACCATTTTTGGCCCTAAATTCTTCCCTTAATGTCTACTTTTATATTTACTGGATTTTTTTTTCATTGTACCAAATAGCACGCCTTCTCTTTTCTATCTGTTTATATTTTTCATGTAATTTTCTTATGACTACCAGGGAGTTAAAATTTAACATCCTAAATAGGTAACAATCATATTTGTTTTGATACCAACTTGACTTCAATAGTATATACATGTATTTTCTTATATCCCACCACCTTATATCCCTCTACATTTTGTACTTGTTACCACTTATATCTTTATACATTGTATGTCCTAAATCATAGGCTTATCATTATTTTTTTCTAAGATTTAGTTTATTTATTTCTCCCCACTCCCTCATTGTTTGCACTTGCTGTGTCTGTTCATTGTGTGCTCATCTTCTTTCCTTTTTTTGTTTTAATAGACACCTGGAACCAAACTCCAGGAACTCCCATGTGGGAGGGAGGTGCCTAATTGCTTGAGCCACCTCTGCTCCCTGCTTTGTTGTGTCTTTTTCTTCCTTCTTGTTTCTCATGACTTGACATCTTGTTGTGTCAGCTAGCCACACAAGCCCATTGTGTCAGCTCACTGTCTTGCTTGTCTTCTTTAGGAGGCACTGTGACCCAAACTTGGGACCTCCCATGTGGTAAGCAGGGGCTCAATCACTTGAGCCACATCTGCTTCCTTATCATTACTGTTTATGTGTTTTCCTTTTTGCACCTGTAGGAAGGAAGAAGTAGAGTTAAACACCAAACAATGCAATTGAATAATTTTGGCATTTTTAATTACCCAAATGATTACTTTTACTATAGGTCTTTATTTCTTCATGCCACTTTGAACCACTGCTTACTGTCCTTTCCTTTCAGTCTGAAGAGCTCCCTTTAGAACTGCTTGTAAGGCAGGTCTGGTAGTGATGAACTATCTCATATTTTGTTAATCTGGGAATGTCATTATCTCTTCCTCATTTTAAAAGGAAGTCTTACCAGATATAAAATTCTTGGTTGGCCGTTGTATTTTTTTAAGCTATTTAAGTATTTCAACCAACAACCTTCTTGTTTCCATGGTTTCTGATGAAAAATCAGCACTCAATGTAATTGGGGCTCCCTTGTACATAACACATTGTTTTTCTCTTGCAGCTTTGAGAACTCTTTTCTTGTACTTTGCACTCAATAGTATGATAAACATATGATGGGGTGTGTTTTTCTTCATGTTTATCCTGCTTGGTACTCTTTGAGCTTCTTGGAATAGGTATTTTCATCTTTTGATAAGTTTGGGAAGCTCTCTGTCATAATTTCTTTGAATATTCTTTCTGCCCTTTTCACTTTTTCAACTCTTTCTGGGACTACTGTAATACCTATAATGGTAAACTTCACTGTGTCTTAGAAGAGTCTTAGGCTATTTTTGTTTCTTGTAATTCTTTTTACTTTCTGTTCCTCAGCCTGATTCATTTCAATTGTTTTGTCTTAGAATTTACTGATTCTTTCTTCTGCCAGCTCCAATCTGCTTTTGAAGCCCTCCCTGGGATTTGTTATTTCATTTACTGTGGCCTTCAACCCCAGTACTTCTGTTTGTTTTCTTTTAAATTTTGTCCCTCTTGCTAGTATTCTTATTCATTGTTTTCCTGACATCCTTTAGTACTTTCTTTGTATATTTCTTCCTTTCCCTGAGCATTCATAAGATCATTTTAAAGGCTTTGTGTGGTACCTCCACCTTCTTAAGTTTTTTGTTGATGTTTTTTGAATATTTATACTTTTCCTTTTGATGGAACATCATTTTTTGTTCTTTTGTTTATCTTGTACGCTTATTGCACACTATCATGGTTAGGTTAATGTGTCAACTCAGCCAGGTATTTGAGCCCAGTTGTTTGGTCCAGCAAGCAATGGGCTAATTGTAATACAAAGACATTTTTGAACTATAGTCACCTGTGAGTTTACTGCATAGATAGCTGATTTCATCTACATCAATCAGGAAGATTGCCATCAGCAATGAGTCATGCTTTATCCAATCAGTTGAATACCTTAAAAAGGGAAGTGATTTCAGCATTCAGAGAGAATTTCCCAGCTTGTCTTTAGACAGCAAAGGTCTCCCAGAAACTCATCAAGGACCTTCATTGGACTTTCATCGGAGTCCCTGGTTTGCAGCCTGCCTGTGGAATCTGGACTTGTGCACACCCATGCTCATGTGAGAGACTCTTATAAGATCTAATGCTATTGATAGATATCACCTGTTGATTCTGTTTCCCTAGAGAACCTGACTAATACACCCACTATATATTTTAATATTTTAAAATAATAACCCTGGCATGTATTCATTGAGATATCTGTTTCCTGATTTTGTAATAATATGGTAAAGAGGCAGAAATTTTTTGAGCTTCAGCACTCCTATCAGGAATGTCTGCCTAAGGCAAATGCAATGTGCCGTGTCCTTCCTGTCTATTCTGGAACTGTGTCTTGTCCTGGGCTTGTGTTTGTTAGTTGTTTTGGGGTTCCCCTATTACAAGAGTTTAAAAGTCACTGCTATTTCCCAGGAGACAGACCTTACTCTCCCAGGCGTTTAAAGCAGGTAAGCATTTGCACCAGATTTTCTGTCTCTATAATTTTGTATATACTTTTCATTTCCTCAAGCTGCTTTTACATGGAAAGCAAGTTCTATGAGGGAGGGAATGCCAGAGGGGAGTTTCCCAAGTCAGTCTCTCCCAGTCAAAACAGGTCAAGGGATCCTTGAAGGGGGCACAGACCTGCTCCAAAATGCCCTGGAGATGGGATCAGTAAGGTTGCCAAGAGTTTCTTCCATTGTTCTCCAAAGCTGAGCTTTCTTGACATGCCCTGCAAATACTATCCTTCAACTACTGTTCCCCACATTTCTGAGGAAGCATAAGGTCTTTAAGTAGCCTCCACTACAACTTTTGCCCAGCAAGGGTTACAAAAATGGCCACTCTCAGAGCTGGGACCCCAGTGATCCAAAGTTGTCAATTAAAATACATGATCAGTGATCAACTATGTCTACCGCTTGGTCTTGGGGAAGAGGAATTTTTATGTCCCTTTCTGCCACCATTGAGCTAGCCAGGGGCTGGACCCCACTGTGGCATGCTGAGAGAGCGGGATATGGGTGCTGGTAACAGTTATGTGGTGAGAGAAATTTACTGGTCTTTACCATAATTTAACACCACTTTTCTCCCACTATTCCCTGGATACTGTACAACACTACTGACTTCCAGCTTTTCATAACAGGTGTGTCAGACAGTTCCTGCCTGTTCAATAGTGATGGAGGGAGGTCTCCTTCTCTGCCATCTTCCCACAATCCTCTTCCAATCAAATTGTAATATAGTTCTTATTTGATACTTTAAACATGTTTATACAAAATTCTCCACTGCAAAACCCTTTCCCCAAAACTCATGATTAGCAAAACATTGGAAATATTGCAGGCAAAATTCTAATCCAAAATTTTTAAACATTTTGGACATGGCTATGTAGCTAGGAATTTAGGAAAAGTACAGTGACTTAGAAACTGATGCCTTCAGTCTGACAACACTTAAAGTACTAGATTCTGCCAACAGTCATGTGAATTTAGGAGTGGGTCTTTCTCCATTGAAGTCTTTAGTTAACATCTAGGCTTGACCTGTGACTTGATTGCAGCCTTGTAAGAAACCTGCAAACAGATGACCCATCTAAGTCATGCCCAGATTTTTGAGCAAGAGTAGTTATAAGATAAACATTTATGGTTTTAAGCTGCAATAACTGGTGATTTATTCTGCAGCCTTAGATAAGGCAGACGGATTTTGGAATTATATGCCAGGTATTTCCATAACAAATAACTTAGAAACAAACATGGGCATGGATTTTAAGTCAGAAAGCAGGCAGAGAATAAAGAGCATGGCAGAGAAAGTCTAACTTGTTTTAGATAGTTTGTTAGTAAAAATATTGACTTTGAGTGTGATGCAGGCAGGGCTCAAAAGAAAGAGAGAATATTGTTATTAGAAAATGGTAGAAAGGTTTCTTTGTTTCATAAGGGCAGAAATCTTAACAAAATTTTCCTCTGTGCTTATACAGAATGTAGAAAATGTATCTGATAAACCAGATCGTTAGCTAAGGATATTTCAAGCAAAGTGTTAAGGTGTCAACTGCTATTTTATTTATTCTTATAGTAAAGTGTAAAGGAAGAGTGATACATTGAATAAATAACTGACAAAAGATAAAGGTCAGTTTTCAGCCTCCCCAGACAGCAAATGGCTCTAAAATAAATAAATCGTTTTTAAAGGCTCTGAAGTGTTATGTGGTCTAATCATAAATCTGAGGGTATGATTGTAAAAATCTTTGTTAAAACCTCAGAAAAACAGAGAATCAGCATTTCTGTTACACAAAGGACACTTTAAAGATATTGAGGTTCTGCCATATATAATCTGTTTGTCCATTAGCTTTCTCTGCAGAAGTCCATAGCTTTCTCTGCAGAAGTCCATGTACAGAAGGGCTTTCCTTGAGATTTGAGGATGGGCCTTTTTTTCTAATAGGAGGAAGTAAAGGGAAACTCATAAAAGACCTACAATGACTTGAGAAAATTGTAACAGAAATATAATATCATTTGGGAATGAAAAAGAAAGAAAAAATATTCAAAATAGGTAAAGGCTCTTTGGCTTCCAAAATTTTAATATTAGGAAGCAAACTGAGGAAACTACTCAAAAAATACATGCTCCCTTTCATGAAAGAGGAAGAAAGTCACAGAAAGCAGAAAGGAGGACTTACTGGTTGAAGCCAGTGACCATGGAGAATTATTTTCAGGCCTTGAAAGCTAATCAATATGATAAGGAATTTGCTTCCATTATTTCCTGATTAGACATATTAAAACATCCAAATGATAGATTCCTGAGTTTTCGTAACTGAAAGTTAAGAATTAACAAATGATTATGATTACTGAATATTTATATTGATGCTTTTGCTCTCTTTTCCAGTATCTTATAGAATAGTCAAAATTTAATACCTGAATTTACTGAAACTAATTAGAGTGGTCTCACCTCTGTTTATAGTTACTCTAGAGTGGCTTCATTCTTGTGTATACTTGCTATTGTGATGATTATTCTAAACTAGTCTCACACTTGTTTATGATTATAACAAACTATTCTCACCCTCCTGTATACTGTGATGGTAACCACTCTACCTTCCCTTGTTTGAATCCGTAAGAACCCTAAACCCCTCAACTAGCAAATAAACTCTTTCTCTCATTAAATCCCCAATGTCTTAGGAATTTGTCATTGAAATGTATTGGGTAGAAAAATAATGAACTTTTGTTCTGTACCATTATCTTTAAGGTAGGCAGCATCTGTATACCAGGCAGCATCTGCATCATCAATTGGGTTTTCTTGTAAATCTATTCCAGGAGTTAAAAATTGGTCAGTTAAAACTATGTAGTTTTGAGAAATTTCATCAGAAATAATAGGAAGAAGCAGGATTAAAGTTGTGTAAATTATCAAAAGAAAAAATCAGAGTGGAAAGTAAGAAAATTTCATAAAAAGTTAATCGGTTTGTATAAAGGGCTTCAACAGAATGAGAGACATACATAGTTATGGGGAAGCCCATAATTAATTCTTCAATTGAGTCTAAAAATTTTTCCATTGCAACAATGGACTTCATGCAAGGAGGAAGTACCTTGGCTATGGTATCCAGTTGTTGGCTATGTTATCCTAATGGTCTATGTTTTTCTCAATGCCTTTGTATAAGGAAACCTGAAGCATCCCCTTCTCATTCATGGATAAGGAGAAAAAAAGGGTAATTTGTAATTAAGGAACCCAGAGCAGGAGTGCCTGAAAACTATGCTTTATGTCCTTGATGTCACTTTGACCAGTTTCATCCCAAATAAGGGTCTCAATTTTTTTAAGTTATACAAGGCATATAAAGATTGAGCTATCAAAGAAAAAAATGAAATCAAATTTCGACAATATGTAAAGGCCTAAAAATCCTCTTAATTTGTATTTGGTCTTGGGTGAAGAGAAATCCAGTATAATCTGGATTCAACTAAGGCCTGGGAGGAGACACTGGGGAGTAGAGAAATGTGGGGCAGAAAGTGTGGGGACCATATCAGTAGGCAATATGTATGATAAATGGGTTGAAGTATTATCTAAAAGTGGGTGATGTTTAAATTTTATTTTTTGACTGAAAGGACAGGAATATGTATGGGACTTAGTTCCTTATCTTGGTTTGTTGTTAATTTGCCCATTTTGGAAGAAAGATATATGTGCTTAGCATAATCCAAGGAATTCCCTTCCAAGAGTGAATTGGGACGAGGACTAACAAAAATTGATGAGTGCCTTGATAAGGTCCTTATTGAAAGGGAATTGGGAGGGATCTAAATATGGACATGGGTGTGTTGAAGAGTTGTACCATTTGAATAGTTTCTGTGCTCCAGAGAGGAGAATTAATGAGGGAGGTGGGATTTAAGACACAGAAGATGGCCCTAGTATCGATTAGAGACCAGTTATACCCTCATTTCCAATTATCAGATCTACTTCAACTAAAGATGTGACATGGACAGTTGGAAAGACCTCTGCTGTATTTCAGGAGCAGCCACAGCAGTCACATTGAAAGGCACCTTGCTTTTTTAAAGGGCAAAGAGAGCATTGAGGCACTTGTTGCTGTTTTCAGGATTTTTTTATTTTTATAGTTTTTTTTTTTTTTTGCACTCTCTTTTCCAATGTCCAGAGTGTTAACAGTAATTACAAGTACCAGTGTCCTGAATCTTGGGAGTCAGGACCTCTTCCCAGCCCTAAGGCAAGTACCAGCCAAACTTTTGCATGTACTGCCCAATCTCCACCCAGCCCTGAGGAATCTGCCTTTCAATGCCTGCCTGAAGAGATTAATACTGTCTCACCAGATGAAAATGCAAAAGAATGCCCTGAGGTCCGTAATTTGCAAAGCATTTCTGATACTTTTCTTTACCCCCCACTCCCCCTTTTCTCTTCCAGACCTATTAATAAACTACAATCACAAACTCTCAAAAGCAAAGTACAAAGTGTGATCCATGAGGAAGAACTGCATGAGTTTTCCAACTTATATAGTCAGAAAATCAAGGGAATATGTGTGGGAATGGAAATACGGGTATGGGAAAATGGTAGAAGGAATATAAAGTTGGATCAGGCTGAATTTATTGCTATGGGCCCACTAAGCAGAAATTCTGGATTCATCGTTGTAGCTCGAGGGATTAGAAAGGGCTCTAACAGTTTGTTTAGGTGGCTGACTGTAAGATGCACCAAAAGATGGCCTATAATGTCTGAGGTTAAGATGCCCGGTTTACCCTGGTATTGAGCAGAAGAGGGAATTCAAAGTCTTAGAGAGATTGGAATGCTGGAATGGATTTATCATTTACTCCCTGCCTACGTACTCCAGGAATGTCCAGAAGATACACATTTAACCAGGAGTGTGAGGAATTAATTTGTAACACTAACTCTATCTTCTCTGAAGAGCTCTGTGGTTGCTCTTCTCTGTAGCCCAGATATTACTGTAGGGAGGGCTGTAATGGAACTAGAATCCTTAAACATTATGGGGATGATCAGATTTCAAGCTGGTAAAAGTTAAGTATTAGCAGTTAATCACCAAAGACAATGTGGGCGTGAAAGTCAGGCTCAAAGCAACAATCAAAAGAGCCTGAGTCACATAGAGCTATGGTGTTAGCAAATAGATCATGGGATACCTAGAAGTGAAATACATGGGCAGTCTACTAAATTCCTACATGATCTGTAGAAGCAGAAAAGTTCGAAGTCGAGTGAACAAAACCCTAACTTGAATTACAGACACAGGGAATCATAATCCATTAATCATTTCCAGACTTGAGACAGTTTACAGACCCAGAGCCCAATAAATGATAAGAAGGCCAGGTCCCCCTGGGGAAGAATCCTGCTACACTGCCAAAAATTTGTACTGTTAGTCTTCCTCCCACTTTCCCCAGGGAGACCTATGGTGTTTTACCAGAGTAACTATGTGTTTGGGAAAAGGAAATGATTAGACATTTTAGGGATTATTAGACAATGGCTCAGAATGGACTTTAATTCCAGGAGAACCAAAACATCATTGTGGTTCACCATTCAGAGTAGGGGTTTATGGCAGTGTAGCACTTTGATATTATTTATGAATTTTTAAAAAAGATATTGATTATGTTTGTAAACTGGTCTGTTCCTTTGGTTGTGATAAACTTTGATTGTATTAAATTCAAAGGTTTTAAGTTTACTTAATTAAATCAATTTATGGGTTTTGATTTGACCACATCTGTAGAATATGGCTCAGGATTGAGTCCTTGCCTCCTTTGTGGACTATATAAATGGACACTCAATCAAGAACACACACAGAAGAAGATACAGAAGAAGAAGAGAGAGAACTTTGTCAGTTTTTATCCTAGAACCCTGGGAGAGATGAGCCATTCCTCTGATAGTTTACAGGTGACTGTGAAGAGACAAGAGCAACTGAGCCTGGAAAGAAATGAGTCCCATGCTAGCCTACAGCTGAGATCAGAAGAAGCTGGGACCGTGGAGACTTAAGAGGAAGAAGAAAGGCTGAACCCTCACAGAGATTGGCAACCATCTTTGGTGAGAAAGTACCTCTAATGGTACCTTGGGCTGGATTTTTTAGGGCCTTGTAACTGTCAGCTTTGACCCTAAATAAATACCCTTTATAAAAACCAACAGATTTCTGGTGCTCTGCATTAGGACCCCTTTGGCTGACGAATACAGGAGGTCTGGTGATTGATGAAGTTTTAATTCAGGTCTGTCTCACAGTGGGTCCAGTGGGTCCCGGGACCCATTTGGTGGTTATTTCCTAAGTTCCAGAATGCATAACTGGATTAGACATACTAGTAACTGGCAGAATCCCCACAATGGATACCTGGCTTGTGGAGTGAGGGCTACTATGGTATGAAAGGCCAAGTGGAAGCCACTAGAAGAGATTAGTGCCACCAACAAGGATTTGAAGAATGCAGGGGTGGTGATTCCCACTACATCCCCATTCAACTTTCCATTTGGCCTGTGCAGAATACAGATGGATAGTAGAGGGTGATAGTAGATTACCTTAACTTAACCAGGTGGTGACTGCAATTGCAGATGCTGTCCCAGATGTGATATCATTGCTTGAGCAAATCAACACATCCCCTGGTACCTGGTATGCAGCAATTGATCTGGCAAATGCTTTTTTCTCAATTGCCACTAGTAAGGACCACCAGAAACAGTTTACATCAAATGACATAAGAGAATTTTATAAAATCTTATAATATTTACAGATATCTCCTGTTGATTCTGTTTCCCTAGAGAACCCTGACTAATACACATAGTTCTTCTCAAAGGCTGTTAACAAAAGTAGAATTAAAAAGGGTAGAGCTTTCATAATTATTATGGTCAATACCTGAGAATTGTATTTTGGAGAAAAATTTTAGGTAAGATCTTATGAAGTTCCTTAGCTAGATTAAATGTTTCAGTTTGTCATTAGGTCTTGAAAACTCATTTAAGAGATCTTTCCAATGCACTTTGTTTATCCAGACTATGCCATGATCTTCACCAGCAGTCATGTGAATTAAATGGAAAGGTCTGAGTATCCAGGCTCATAAGTCTGAATGATAAGATTGAATTATTTTGCAAAACCCACTGGGTCTTCCTTAGGATAATAACTATAAAATGGGAGTTTGGCTAGTCTAGGATATAGAGCAGAAAGACAAGAGGTGTTGAAAGGGCAGTTAGAGAGGCTAGAGCCTCTCTGGATGTTATTAGAGTTTTGAGAAAAATTGTTCTTTAAGGCTCTTTGTATTTTGGCAGTTTGTGATATTTGCGTAAATGTAAGATTGAGAATGACTCTTCCAATCAATTTTTAATCTCTTAGTTATAGTAAATGTCTTAGTTTGCCACGGTGTTGCTGATGCAAAGCAACTGAAATGGGTTAGCTTTTATAATGTTAAAAAAACCTTTTAAGCTTACAATTCTGAGGTCATGAAATGTCCAAATTAACACCTCAGCTGAAATGCTTTCTCACCAAAGTCAATTGCTCATGGTCATGAGGTCTTGCAATGTGGTGAAGTAAGATGGCAACCAATCTCTGCTAGGGTCCATGCCTTCCCCTCTGGCTTCACCATCTCCCAGACCCCAGCTGTGGCATAGGGCTTGTCTTTTTATGGGCCTCCTCTCTCAGTCTCAGCTGCTCTATTTTCTTCCCAAGTTCATGGTCAGCTCTTAGGCATATGACTTGGCTTGTTTCCTCAACCTTGAGCTGGTCCCTGGCTCCAGACATGTTTCTTTGTATATACTATTATATTTTTAATTTTAATCAGTATATGGACATAAATAAACATAATCATATATTTAATATTATGGATAGAGGCACTATATTTCTTTCTATTGATTCATATTTATTTCACCTACACTATCATTTATATATAATTCCTCATATTATAAACAAGTCTGATGAGTTAAATTATATGTACTTAACTTATTTCCCGGTGTTTCTTTAAAATATGTCCTTAAAAATGGACTTGAGGATCAAAATTATTTGCTCTTCAATAAGACCATTATAGATTTCTAACCAAATGCTAGGAACTTTTTATATATTATCTAATATACTACTGGAGTCTATAATATATTTCATATATTGTTGCATATATCCAAAGTTTTTATTAATAATCTCATTATACAAATGTAGTTAGCAATCTCTAGATTCTCACAGACATTAATTTTCTGTTGACTGAAAAGCACTTACTCTTATTAAGTTCCAGATCACAAATCCCTCTTAAAAAGTAATTCTGTTGGTTAAGCTAATGAAGGCTAATATGTGTTTACATTAAAATATTGTTTGGAATTTCAAAATTAGTGTTCCACAGATTTTTAGATTTCTAAGTAAAGAGAAAATTCATCCAAATAGTATATCTACACAAAGGCAGGATTCAATGTAGTTGATCTGGGCAGATAGAAGCACATAGGAAGGGGCACATATTGGGAGGCAGATAGTTACATTGA
>JAQZBX010078911.1:0-14051 GCA_029593785.1 Cabassous unicinctus
TTTTTTTTTTAAGCCAGTGGCAACTCCATGTGTGGAGAGAAATACATTACTAGGATATATTACATTTAAATTCCATTTCATAAAAGATTAAATAGGATCTAAAATACTTGAGTTTTAAAAATTATTATATTTAAAATTCTTTTTCTTTCTTAGGAAAATTGAAAAAAATCTTAATTATTTTTGAAGTGAAATAAATATCCATCAGCATAATTTTCTATGCAGACCTGAAAAACAATCTCCTCATAGTTTCTAAAGAAATTGAATATTAAAAGAGAAATGTAGACTCTCGTGTTAAACTATAATCTTAATATGTTAAAAGGATTGTTGAATTTCTTTGGGTAACTTGAATGAAGCTAGCTATTTGTCAAGATTTTTTAAAACATCAAGTAAAAGCTAAGCATATAGAATATTATTTACCGCAAAATGATTGCCCAGAACTAAGCACAGTCATACGTGTAGATGGCACCTATCAGAATTGGCCTAATGTAGTCCCAGTATCTCATCCACTAGTACCTTAAATGCTCACTATTACAGAATCTTTATTAAAAATTTAGAGGGGCTGGGCTGGGTGAAGGTAAGACATTTTCAACCTGGAGTAGTGGTTCTGAATCTTACTACTAGACTCTTAAGTGCTAACCTGGTTAGATCACTGTGATCACCACTGTGTCCTCAGCACCTAGCACGGTGCCTGGAACATAAATGCCAGGAACTAATAATGCCTGTATCTTGTTTTTTCTGGATTAGAATCTAGAATTTTCCAACTTAATGAAAAGTCAGCAATCTTAGTGTAAATATTTTGTCATTATTTATTGTTTATTAAGTGGTATTTATTTATAAAGTGATCAGGAATATTTTGTTAAAGTTTATTTCTGAATGTATGTGCCTAAGGATAAATAACAATAATTTTACTTTAAAGCAAATGGAAATAACCAATTATTGGCCTGTGTTTAAGGTTTTCAAAGTGAAAAGCTATGGGAGCGGGGGTTCTTTAAGAGGGAAGCCTCAATGTGTTTTAACAGTATTGTTTTTGATTGCATAAATGGGATATGGGAACTTCAGTAATGTTCTTCCATTCTTCCGTATGGTGTTTGCAAATTTGCTGTTTTAGAGTATTCCTTGCTCTTAGCAACTGTTACTCTGTGTGTGTTTGTGAAGAGCATTAAGAGGAGGTTACATTTAGTATCGGCTGACCTCAAAGGAGCCTTAGGGTAGAGTGCATATTTATCTTAGCTATAGCCTAATTAGGAAGGATTGAAAAGAGTTGGAAGGCTGTCAGCCTGGCAGTGTTACATAAAGGACGTCTGGATGGATGCCTGGGAGAATGCCATCTTCTTTGGCCATTGGGTCAGAGGGGAGAGCAACTTGGCAGATTAAATTTGGTCTCAATGCTCCAGGTACTTGACCTTAGCTTATTTTGAAGGAAAAGAAAACGTGTAATTGTAAATCTGAAACTAAGGCTTTTTTTTAATGCAATAAACTCACCATTCTGAAGTGATATTATTAAATGCCATCTTTCCAATAATCATTTATGGAACAGTTCGACCTGACTTCCTTAAGGTTTGGTAGATGTGACACAAAAGGGAAAAAATATAACGGTGATCTCAAACTCTGAAATCTTCCTTTTTGTTCACAACCTCCTAATTTTCAACTATATTTACACTGTCTCCCTCTGAACATGCTCTGCACACTCCTATTGACTTGAGGCCTTCTATGACATCAGTCCCTTTTTTATCTCTTGGCTTCTTACTTGCTTAGTCTTGACCTTGGCCATTTCAGCAATGTCCACACCATCATCCTTGGCCCATGAACTTTATACCATATCTATTTTTGCCACTTTCCAATCTTCTACAATCATATCTTTCTTTTTTCCTTTAAATGTCTTGAGTAGATAATCTGTAATACCTTCATTCTTTTGTCATTCGTTCAATTTCAACTCTTTTTTCCTTTGGTCTCTACCAAAGTCAAGCTATGGAAATTGCTTCCTTCCAAGATACCTTATAATCACCACACCTACTGTCTTTATCCTTCTTGATCACATTGCAACATTTTAAGCTATTGACTAAGCCCTTTGTTCTTGAAATTCTCTCTTCTTTTGACTTTGTGACACTGCTAACAATGAATTCTTTTTATTCTCCCTGGCTGGTCATTTTCACTATTATTTTGTGGCAGTACTTCTAGCATTTCCTCTAAGTCAGAGTCCTCGGGGAGTCTTGAAGGTCAACCAATGCAAATCAAGATGAAGAGCATAGAGTTAAGCATAAAGAATCTTGAGCAATTGCCTCAAATAAAACTAAAGTGTCCATAGCTTTCCAATTTGTCCTCTGGCAGACTGACTTAAAAATACAGGTTTGGGATCTGGTAAGAAGAAACTTTGGGACTGGGGATGGATTCCATTTGTCTCTCTATTTGCCTTACAAACCTGTCAGCTAATCCTGGTTTCTGTCAAGACTCCCAGTACTTACAGAGAGGTTGTAGCACATCCTGGGCACTCTTGAGATGGGAAGTCAATTCTCAAAAATGTTCTTCCAAACCATAATCTTTTGGTGACACAGAGTGTTGGAATTATTCATCTAGTACCTTTCCTATCACATATTACACCTTGAGTTTTTGGGAATGGCTTTAGGGAGTATATATGGAGCTGGGTGTAGAAGGTAGTAGTGGGAAGCAAGAAGGGCTGTACCCTGAGGAAAGTAATTTTGGGTGAAGCATGAGAGTATTAAGTTGTGACTTTAGACTGCTCTGAGAAGTTGTTGGAGTTTTTAACAGGGTTTGTCTGAATCTCCCCTCCTGAGGGTACTAGACTGGCGGTGCTAGGGCATTAGCCATGTTGCTGGTATGTTGTTAGGTTCCTGAATCTAGGATTCCTATTCAAGTTAGTAGGGAGCATTGGGAGTCAGAGAGAAAGACCAAGCCAGAATCCATCAAGGAAAACAGATTTAAGCACCAGGAAGTTCAGTACAAACAGTGACTCAAAGAACTAAAGGGCATGTTGATGTCAAGGGTTTGGAGTTAGGCAGAGATGAGACTCCAGTGAGGTTAGGTGGAAAACAAGTGAGGAAGAACCTGAGTGATTCTCTTGCTAGCTTGAGGTGTGCTGAGTCTTCTTTGCAGTTAATGAGTGAATGGGATTTGACTGTGTCAGACAGGCTTGAGGTGGGGAAAGCCAAGGGTAGTGTGAGTATGTGGATAGGAGAACTGGATGGCATCTACAATTTGTGTGCTTTCTCCTTGCTCTGGTCCTTTTCTGTGTATTCTTTGTCTTAATTTTTCAGTTGTTAGAGGGTATACAATGAGTCTTTCTGGATGGCCTGCATCTGTTGCAGGTATTGGCTGGTAGCTAGGGGTTTTAGTTTTGCTCAGAGGTGCTGGAAGCAGCAGTGTGGAAACCATAGGCCCCTAATCAACTGCTTGTTCTGTGAGTGCAGGATTCATAGCTTATTTATCTTTGTAGCACAATCTCAGGAAATAATTTTGAATGATAGATATACCAGAAGAAGTATTATAAATAACAACTGTTTTTTTATCCTATAGAAACACTTCTTGTGAAAATATCCAAAGTGACATTTTCACTCTACAATAGGCATTTTAAAAAATAATGAAGAAAATATGATAATATACTTGAAGCTCCAAATGAAATTTCAATTGCTGTTTATCTGAAAGGAACCGAAGTGTCATATTTGGCACAAGATCTTTCTCAAGAAATGGTTATCTAGCTTCCACACTTGAACTTTTACCTACAAGATGATTGGTAGTTTAGTGTTCTTTTTTTAAAAGATAAACAAAAGAATGTTTCAGGAAACCTGTGATAGATGGAATCAGCTGGAACTGATTTAATGTTATGGATAATTACATAATTAGTGCTGTAAAAAATAAACCATACTATCTACTTGTTGGACTGGAGCTGCTGCGAAGGAGGTGTGTAATTATACAATCAGCATCCTCCTCTTATGCTGATTCTAGGTAATCCTTTTTCTGCCTTATCTGAGCAGGGGCTTCCTGTCTTATGTTTCCTGATGTTATTTAACAGAAGAGAGCTGTGCATTGAATAGTTGCCAGTCCCTTGATAACTGTCTTTCAGATCCAAATTTGTATGAGAGCATCCACTGAGACCAGAGGCTTTCAGACGTTTGGAAAGCCAAAAGAAGAAATACATTTTATATCAGGATCCACTACACTCCATACACACATACCCGAAATTAAAGCTCATGAAAGAATTCTCATTCTTTCCTATCTACTCTACTCTAATAATCTATTCTGCTCTATTTTATGAAAAAAAAAAAAAAAAAAAAAAAAATTGGTTGAGATCCACCAAATTGATTTCAAAACCTATTAATAGCTCATGACTTGCATTTGAAAATCTTACCTTAGATCCTTGGTGATTGGTAACCGTCAGTGGAAGGGATTCGGAGAGTAGCAGAATGGAGCTGCCATAGGCCTTGGGTAGCCGGTGGTGTGGCATGGTTGAAAGAGCAAGGGCTTGGAGTAGTCATATTTGGTTTTTAAATCCCAATTTTCTCTCATTTTAACTCTGTGGCCTTGAACATGTTACCAAATCTCTTTGAGCTGCAAATTCCTAATCCATAAAACGGGGATCCCAAATACTTACAGTGGTTGGGAGATGGGGGAATTGAGAGGTGCGCATAACTTGAGGATGGGTGGATGTGTACATTAAATGTGCCATGAAAGTAAACACCTATTGTGGTAGGTACTTTGTAAAGTTTAGTTCCCTCTACCCACTCTTTCTTAACTGCAGACACCTCAACTGGAGAAGGGAATAATAACAATCTCTGTCTCAAATGGTTATGAGGATCAAATAAGATGAAGGGCATAAAAGGTTAGCAAATGTTAATTTTTACTAGGGGCTACCTTAAGGTGGCTTTATTGTGCAAGTGGGATGGAGAGGTGGACAAATGTTAAGTGACAAATCTAAAATACAAAACTCTTTTTGAAATTCTGTATTGTAGCTGTTAGGAGCAAGGATTGCTTTGAGATATAATAAATGGTATTACAAATTGATATTGGAATGCTTCTACCAAAACTGCTGAGGTATGATTTATAGTTCCTGTTTGAAATTATTTTATACATTTGAAGTTTTCTATATTACATTAAAATAGTATTTGAAGAAATTTTAAAAATTATTCAACAATGGACTTTGATTCATCAAGACCTGGAAAATGAGCATCAGGAAAGAACTAATTACCCATTGTACAATATTTCTGTCAAGTTTTTTTACCCTAACTGAAGTACAGCATAATAATCTAATCATTGGAAAATTATGACTCTCCATCTCCTAGCTTGAAATCCTGGAAAGGGGTAGAGTTTTCATTGTGCATTAGTATACTTTCTGTAAAACCACCTCCTTTTCTTTAAATGTGCTATGGTTTTTGCTGCTTTTGTAATAGTTCGTGACTTTGAAATGCTAGATCCTCACTAGTTTTAATTTTGGTCTTTCTTACCTGAAAGGAAGCTCCTTGCTTTTGTTACTGTCTGTGCACCAATCTTCCATTCATCTTTTCCCTGAGATTCTACTGAGATTGTGATTATTTAGTGGTAACCTGGGCTTTGTTGGTTGTGTGGAAGGGACATAAATCTGCTAAGGCAAGTATGAAGCAATGACAGCTACAAAGCATCTTTTCCATGTCTCTTATCCTATATGGTATCCTGTCTCTGGTTGTTCTGAAATGTTTCAGTCTTACTTTGGGCATATGTTTGTTGACTGCACTTAATTTCTTTGCCATTTCTGTGTCTCCAGTTCTTTACATCGTGTTAAGAATTCACCTAACACCTTATCTTAAGTTCAGATTGTACTTGGAGACATTTAGGAGAAAGGGCCTTAAAACAGAAGCACCTTTTTCTCTGGCTGAAAGCTCATTGCAAAACTGAAAGGCTTAACCAAAAAGGGTTTTACGTAAATTTAATATTGATAGTGAAAAAAGGTTAATTGGCCTTAGTAACTTGGTTGCTAAGGAAGCATTTTTCCTGATTGGGAGGAAGCTCTCCTGGGTGTTCTTGAGCTTCTTATGGACCTAAGATGCTCTGTTTTCTTTCTTGCTTTCTTTTTCAGAATTGGGAAAGAAAAGAGTAGAAAGCTATCATAGGAATGAAAAGCTGTGTGAAGCAGATGGTTGCTCTCTCTTAGCTGCAGAAAGAGAGAGCTAAATACTGACTAGCAACAAGCCAGTGCTAGCAAGGACTCTTTGTTTAAGGTAGACAGTTGGAAAATACCATGAGGGCAGGATAGAAAGAGCCTACTAGAAAGAAGGACACAGAGAAGTTAGATAGAGGCTATTTTCAGTGCCTGGAATCATGTAGAGAGAAATTAAGGGGTATTTTGAATGGACATCCAACATCCAAGTTAAATCATGCAGTTAAATGTTTCTAATAACAATTAAGTTTATTAAGAAAAGTTATTTAGCTTGTACCTAGTTTGTATTTCTTTCAGTTTTGCTCTATATTATATATTAAATTTAGAAAATTTAAGTTTGTTCATAAAATTATTTTAATAAATGGTATTTAGTTATAAATATCTCTTTATGTTATTATATAGTTTATTGTTTAGTAATAATAAAAGTATTTTTGGATTATATAGTTCCAAAGTTTTCACTGAAATATTTTTTCAGAACAAAAATCTTTGAAAAATATTAACTAACCATATATGCTAAGCTCTCTGGTTTTGCTTAATTTAGGAAAGTTATTTCTGCATACTAAATGATACTCCACTAACCTCAGAGAGTTAGTGCCTATATTTTGCTTAATTTCATTCTTTTGCTCACTGATTCATTCAACAAATATTTTTGAGCATCTGTTGAGTATCATGTGCTGTACTAAAGGATACTAAAAGGGATAGAATACTCCTAGGAAGTACTAATTTTCTTTTCAGGAGAGTTTGGTAAATGAAAGTATTTTTCTGGCATTTTCTGGTCTGTGTTAGGTTTTTCCCATTATTAGTATTGAATATTACTGTTTGGACTAAATATTATTATAATTATCTTTTTATGACACTCTTTACTTGTAAAATTCTTTTCAACAGTGTTATTTGGATTCTTTTGATGGACATACACTTAAAGAGAGGTCTAGAATTTCTTTCCTCTGCCCTTACCCTGGGAGTGTCATTGAGGATATACAAGTCCTTCCTGGTAAACCCTCTTGAATTTTTCATGGCTATATAATTATTGTCCTATGAGTGTGGCAGGAGGACCTCAGAGACAAGCAAAATATGATGATCCTTTTGAGGGACTCTGATAATAATAATATTCTCAGAGAAGCTAGTTTAACCTGGCATTACTTAAGTCTACTAGAGAGCTTAGTACATATGGATAATCATCAGTGATGATTCTTACAGTGGATGATTCTTTCATTATCAAATGAAAAACATTGATAGAATAATAGACTAAATTGGATTCCCTCAATAGTATAGTAATAGAATACTATATTAAATATATTAAGAGTACACAATAGGCCTCTGAAGTACAGGTACATTCTGGTAGCTTCAAAAGAATGCATGCAAGGAGCGTGTGGAGCTCAGTGGTTGAGCACATGCTTCGCATATATGAGGTCCCGGGTTCAATCCCCTATACCTCCTAAAAAAAAAAGAAAAGAAAGAGAATGTATGCTAGATCTGCATTTTCAGATTTTCTGCTGCCTAATTCTAATCTGCCTCACAACCCATTAGTTTAGGCTTTTTATATCCTTTGTAATTTGAATTGTCTTTCAAAGAATTTGAGGTTTAGTAAATGAAGGGTGTGTTCAGGAAGAAAGTAGAGTAACGAAAATAAGATTCAGGTTAAAAGGTAAATATTCTATATAGATTTTGAGCAGAATGATGAATTAAATGAGAGAAACTTGTGGTTGTAATAATGTTTAGTGGCTCTATGGATGTCACATTTATTTTAACTCAGTATCATTACTATATAACAAGTATATGTTTATTTTTTTGTAGCTGTGTGAGGCTTCCCTAAGCTGGGATGATTTTTTATTTTTTTATTTTTTAAGAACTCGACTGCTTCTATTAAGATGAAGCTCAGCTAGTAAACTCATTAAGTAAGGACCCTAGGCAGTTCTTTAGTGGTGAGAATGAAAACACGGTATTGTAGACATCTTTGCATCACCCATCATGAATGGCCTTGAAGGAAGCCAGCACTTCTTAAAGCAAAATCCTCTCTGTGGTACTTCCTTCTAATGTGATTGATGCTTTAAAAATGCTGTAAGATTTTCTTTTCTTCATCGTGTGGGGCATATACTCTTTATATTTCATAGATTTTATACTTGTCTGGGGTATTTTGTTGGCAGGCTCTTATAGGTTCTGATCTTTCACTTATTGTAGTACAAGTAAACAGTGAAATCACTCTCCTTTGATCGATTATTATTAGGGAATAAAGTCTTTATGCATGGAAATCATGGTTTTTAAGAATGGAAAAATACTGACTTTCTAATTTAAGTGTAATACAGTCATTTTTCTTACTCATAACCTTCCAAGCATCTCTGTTGATTGAAGAATCTTTAATATTGAGCTTATATGATTTATACTACACAAAGGTTAATATATTCCTTCTAGCCAGTATCTAGCTAGTATCAATTCTTGAATTGTTGGTTTTCTACTTCAATATGCAATGAAGGCTTTTAGTATACGTTTTTAATCTAAAGAAATAGACCCCAGAAGTCTTGGAAGACAAAATGATTATTTTACCTCTTTGGAATTACTTCGTCCTACATAAGAACGTATGAGTAGGGGTCAGACAAAGGTGCAATGATTCGTCTGCTCTGACATTACTATAGGAATATCAGGGGGAAACTTTTCAACTCTTTTGGCTCTAGAAGGCCTATATCTATTCAACATCATTTCTGCCATATTCTCTTGGTCAAAAGCATGTGTCAGGGCCAGCCCAGATTCAAGGGATTAACACATGCACTACAGTTAGGTGGAGAGGGAACTAATAACAGGTGCAAGCTGGTATATTGCAAAGACTGTCTAGTCTTCTCTCTATCAGGGAGCTGTGTCAGCTGAAGGTCCCAAATGCCAGCACGTCACTTTCCCTTTTTGGGATCTGAATTTGGTATTATGACCTACTCCTACCAACCTGACTCTGAATTTTGCTCTTCACTTGGCCTACTTTTCTGCTTTTCCTTGTACTTGGTTCTGTATGAATCTCTGTGTTTGTAAATTTACCCTTGAAATTGGATCTCTCACTTCGTTTCACAATTTGGTTTGATGCTCTATGGCTATATCTGGACTAAACCAATCATTTAGTTTTCTTGATAGACTTCAAGTCCTGACAACTAAATTTCTTTCTTACAAAGGCAAAATCAGACTGTTTTTTTTTCCAGGCCCCTTGACCACAGTGATTTATAACAAGCTATTTACTCAGTAAGATTGCTATGTGAGAAGTTTTAAAGAATGTAGCTAAAATGTGAGAAGTATAGTTCAGCAACACCTAAATACTAATTTTTTATGTCTTCTCATTTGTTGAACCTAAAAGTATCTCGGTAAATAGGCAGTTAATCAGGCTGAGTTGTGTTTTTTCAATTGCTTGATTAACTTCATGTCTCATGGGTAACTTCATTTTGAATACTATTGAGAGTCTTCTGAAAATGCCAAAGTTAGTCTAAATACCTTTTATAATGTATTTTCTGGCTGATGAACTTCTAGATTTTCTCTTAAAAGTACACTATAAATTCATTGAGACTAAAATAAATTCTCAGCCTTTGAGCTTCATTCTTTTTTAACCAAACTACTAAAATGGTTAGAAATCCATTCACTTCTTACATGAAATAGAAAGAAGAGCAGGAGATATGGAAAACTAATGATTTAATATGATTTTTCCAGATAATCAAGGTTTTTTGTGTTCTTAGTAACTAATTTTGTAAATTAGGTATATACATAATTAGAATAGAAAATTTAAAATATTAATGGTACATATAGAATATAGAGTTGCA
Organism: Cabassous unicinctus; assembly: GCA_029593785.1. NCBI lineage: Eukaryota > Metazoa > Chordata > Mammalia > Cingulata > Chlamyphoridae > Cabassous > Cabassous unicinctus. Next base: position 9,934 of record JAQZBX010078911.1, read on the forward strand.
GCGGGTACTCACTAAATTTTTTTAAGAAACTGTTACTTAAAAAACAGTTAAACTAGTAAAAAATTAAACTAGTAAAAAATATGGATATTTACAATAACTTGGTAAAAGTTTGTATAGGCTTTTAGAAAAGGTTTTTCTCTTTCTTGCTCAAAAGCTGTATTGAAGATCTATGGTATTTTAAATTATTTTCTATTTGATGCTAAAATGCATGTAAAATATCAAATTATTTTATTTTTATTTGTGAACTGGTGGTTATTTTATTGCAACATGCATTTTGAAGTAACAATGAATTAGAATGGATAAGACTGGGTTAGAATAAAAGTTAAAAGATTTTAAATAGACAAGACAATATATGTGTAGTATTCAGCCAAAGAGGTGCTAATGAAAAGTACCAGAAATCTGTTGGCTTTTATAAAGGGTATTTATTTGGGGTAGAAGCTTACAGTTACAAGGCCCTAAAAAGTCCAACTCAAGGTACCATAAGAGGTATTTTCTTACCAAAGTCTGTTGCCACGTGTTGAAGCAAGATGCTTGCCCATGTTTGTGAGGATTCAGCCTCCCTCTTCTTCTTAAGGCTCCATGGGCCCAGCTTCTTCCAATCTCAGCTGTAGGCTGGAGGGCTTGTTTTTTCTGGGCCTTCTCAATTGCTCAGCTGCTCTGGTCTCTTCAGCTGCAAACTATCAGGCAAATGGCTCATCTCTCTTCCTGGGGCCACAGGTATTTCCTCTGGTGTCTATGGAGCTTCTCTCTTCCTATGTGTATCTTCTTCTGTGTGTTTTCTTGAGTGAGTATCCATTTATATAGCCCACCAGGGAGACGGAAACTCACCCCTGAGTCATGCCCTACTGACATGGTTGAATCAAAGCCCTAATCTTAACAAATTTAATCAAAGACATCCCAGCTGAATCTAATACAACCAAAGGGGATCACTCCCAGAGGAGAAGACCAGTTTATAAACATAATCTCTTTTTGGAATTCGTAAATAATCTCAAACTGCCACGATACATCAAATAAAAAACTCTGTGTTTTAAAAATTCTTGACTGGGTCAATGGAGAATTCAGTAAAAGATATTTGATTGAATTTTTCACCAAGTGATTATTTCCCATGCTTCACCAATTCAGTTTTCAACCTTTATTGAATATACTACTTACTATGGAGAAAAAATAATGAAGACATGATCCCTACTTTCAATAATTTGTTTAAAAAGCTCAATATTTTAATAAACAATTGAGTAGATTCTACAGAAAGAAAATGTTTTCTGGTTACAGTTATTAATAAACCAATTATAATTTATAATATGAACTAACGAAATGAAATTAAAAGTGGCAAATAAAATTAACAAAATAATAACATATAAAAACAAATATTACAAATAAAAGAGTAATAGCTTTCGGGGTATGACTGAAATTAAAAACATATGTTAACCATAATACGGTTTTGCATGTGCCTGGATAATAATGTTTTAAATGTATGTTTTGGTTATATATTGTTGCTTTAAAAACTACCCCAAAACTTTCGTAGCTTTGAAAAGCAGTATGGGGCTGGAATCACTCAAGGGCTCAACTGAGCTGGTCCTCCAAGATGGTGTTTTAACTACATGTCAAGCACCTTAAATGGGATAACTGAAATAGTTGGGACTGGCAGGCCACTTCTATTTCTATGTTCTTTCTCCACATGGCTATCTTGGGCTTCCTCCAAGTTTCAGGGCAGCTGGACTTTTTACCTGGTGGCCTTCTTCCCCAAGAGTGCACAGTCCAAGAGACCTAGGTCTCAGGGCTTCTTTTGACCTAGCCTAGGAAATCATGCAAAATTATTTCTGCCATATTCTCTTGGTTAAAAGCACATGTCCGGGCCAGCCCAGATTCAAGGCAGGAAACCACACAAGGGCTTTTATACTGGAGGCATGGTTTATTGGGGGTAGGAACATCTTTAGAAATTAGCTACCACAAGGTATGGTATTTATTCTAAAGTATATAATAACAATTTCAGTGAATGGCTGGTAAAATTATCAGTATACATTCAAAACTAAAATTCACATTAATTTTTAAAATAGAAATATTTTATAGCTTCTTTTTATAGAAGTATTTCAACTGCATATTCATAACTGTTTTGGTTACAATGAGAAAAATAAGTTTTTCTGAAATAAGTTACCTACTGGATGCAGAGTATTTCAAAGTCATTTGGGGGAAGAGACAGGGTCTTATAAGACCCTGCTTTATAAGACCCAGCACTCAGGAAAACAATAAATTAGTTTTGAAACAAGATATATGCATCAAGAGGCAAATGGCAATTAATAGCAGTGATAAACTTTCTAGGAAGGGAAAGTTAAACATGGACTGAAAGTAGTCAGGAAGTATTCATAAAATAATTGAGATGAAGACTAAGCACACTGAAGGATGGGTGATATTTTGGGTAAATGAGAGAGCAGAAGAAATTGCAACTTGAACATGTAGAAGAACTCAACACATTGAAAAGTTCTATGTAATAATGGAAATTATTGCTAATAGGGCTTAGTGGATCCACCTGAATGTAACCAAGCATGAAGTGTATGACCAGATCGTGGAGAGCTTTTGTAGATAGCATCCATTGTTTTTCCTTCTCCAGCATTTATTCTGTACTTTTCTGATTAGACAGAAAAGTACAGAAATAAAAATAAGAGTTTTCTCTCACTTACTGATTTGGTAAATATTTACTGAGCTCATACTTTATACAGAAGATAGAGTGTTGAACCTGACTGTCAAAGCTCTGCCCTCAGGAATTTTCCCTCAATTGCCCCACTGGGTAAGACAGTTAATCAATGTATTGTGCCCTTCCCTGGCCAAAGATGAGCACATGACTAACCTAAGAGTGGCATAGCAATGAGAAATGGTTGGAGTTAACTCATTTTGGTGGTGGTGTCCTGAAGAATCTATTAGTTTCATCCATCCACATCCCCAGAGCTAATACGGTTCCTGTCCTTCCCCAAGCATAAGTTTAATTGTTCCTTAAATTGTGGGAGTTAACGCACAGTCTTTTAATAAACTTTTTGCTTAAGTTAACCCAGAGTCAATTTTTATTGCTTGCAACCAGTGTACTTAAGGACAGCATGTCTCTTGCTAAGGATTTGAATCATATCATGTAACCAGAGAGGCATTCTTGGTAGTTTTTGAACAGGAAGAAGAGGTGGTTTTTGTTGTTGTTGTTGTTGTTTGTTTTAAAGACTTGCATGTGTGTTGATAGGTTAGAGCAGGGAAAATTTGCATTTAGTTTGACCAAGTAGAAGGCTGTTGAAATATCCAGTAATATAGGAATGAAGATTGAATTGTAGTGATTACAGGAGTAGAAAGAAGTCGTGGGGAAGAACCAAGGCTGGGACCAGGACGAAGCAAGAGAGCATCTAGGGCACACCCATCTAGAGTGAATGCTTCCTTAAATTTTGCACCATAGGTGATTCTCTTGTCTCATCCTAGTCCCAGCCCTGGCTATGACATTATAAAGGAAAAATTAAAGAGCTTGGTGACTGACTGGATATGAGGAGGAATCATATTCAATCATAACTACATCTACCAGTAATTTTCCCAGTAGTAAGGAGAACTAGTGTACAAGAAAAAAAGGAGGATTTTAAAATGAGAATTCTACCAAATGTTTAATGAAGTATTAATATCAATTCTACTTAGTCTCTTTCATAAAATAGAAGAGGAGGTAACACCTCCCAATTCATTTTATGAAGCTGCTATTACCCTGATGTAAAAACCAGACAAAGATAGTGCCCCCCACAAAAAAACCACTACAGATTAAGATCCCTCATGAGTATGAATATAGATGCAAAAATCCTTAAGAAATATTAGCAAATAGAATTCAGCAATATATAAAAGAATTATACACCATGAAAAGTGTGGTTTATTCCAGATATGCAAGGCTAGTTCACTATTTGAAAGTCAGTCAATATAATCCACCATATTAACAGGCCAAAGAAGATAAAAATTTCATGGCCATGTGAATTGATACAGAAAAAGCATTTGATACCCTTTCATGATAAACTCTTAGAAAAATAGGAAAAGAAGGGAACTTCCTCAACTTAATAAGGAAAAACCTACGGGTGATGTTATATTTAATGGTGGCATGCTGAACAGTTTCT
>JAQZBX010078912.1:0-14040 GCA_029593785.1 Cabassous unicinctus
AAACTTTATGTTTTTCTCCACATGCACAGAGTGACCATGATGCCTTTGAGCTGTTGGTTCCCTCTTTTCCACCTGTCTTATGCTTTTGGCACATAATGGCACAGGAATCTCATATTAATACCTTTTATATGTGGATGGTAGGTTTGTTATAACTGATATACAAATAGTGAAACATAGCTACTAAACATGGTCAATGGTTTAAACTATGGCTTACATTTTAGACCATACACTTTTATAAATTTTGATATTTCCATGTCCTGTGTACTTCACTGTAAGATCATGCAGAACGTTTCCACTGACCACTATTTGATCTATTCTATTCCTCACTCCCCTTCTCCCCAGGGCCCATGGTGACCCTCTGGCTTGACTTATTGGATGACAAGATTCATAGTTACATACAACAGGACTGAAGTCTTGACACACTGGTTTGTCCTCCTTTGTTAGGAATGGCCCAAGCTCTTGAAAGACTCCTGACTGTCTGTCTGTGAACAAATCAGTCCTCCCGAGGATGGGAGTCCAACATCTTCCCACTCATTATGTGGGTCTCAACCCATTGATACAACACATTATTACAAAATGATGACTCACACATTCCCTAGAAGTGTGCCCCAGGTGCATCCTGTCCTGAATGCTCCCCCATCTAACACCTTAAACCAATAACCCTTCCTTGTCATATTGCCAAAAGAGAATTCCCAACTTTGTACTTTCAACCACATACCTGCAAATCTCCATTGTTCACCTGGTCCCTCTCTCAACCCTCCCCCCAGTACCCTGGTATTTTCTAACCCACCCTTTCCAATCTACCCACTTGTCAACCCTGTACCACTCAACCCAATAATATCACTAGCCTCCTGTCCTATCCCTTCAATATGTAACTACACTCTTTCACCTAACAATAGAGTATGTCCATATGGGTGACGGCTCATCCATCACCTCCTCACTTTCTTCTCTCTTTCTATATATTCTAAACCTGTTTTCCAGACAATAGCTCTCTGTTTTTGCTCAATTTCCTTAATTCATATCAGTGAGGTCATGCACTGTTCATCCTTCAATGCCTGGCTTGCTTCATTCAACAAAATCCTCAAGATTCAACGAATCCTCAAAATTCGTCCATGTTATATCATGTGTTAGCACTTTATTCCTTCTCACAACTGAGTAAAATTCCAGTGTATGTATATATGACATTTTGTTTATCCATTCATCTGTTGATTGGCACCTGGGTTGATTGCAACTTTTGGCAATAGTGAATAATGCTATGAACATTGGTGTGCATATATTTGCTTTTGTCTTTGCTTTCAATTCTTCTGGGTATATACCCAGCAGGTGAATTGCTGGATCATATGTAAGATCTATAGTTAGTTTTTTGAGGAACCACCAAACTGTCCTCCACAATGGCTGGACCATTCTACATTCCCACCAGCAGTGGATGAGGGTTCTGATTTCTCCACATTCTCTCCAACATTTATAGTCCATGGTTTAATAACCACCATTTTAATGGGTGTAAGATGGTGTCTCATTGTAGTTTTGATTTGCATTTCCCTAATAGCTAGTGATGTTGAGCATCTTTTCAAGTGCTTTTTAGCCATTTGTATTTCTTCCTCAGAGAAGTGTCTTTTCAGGTCACTTGCCCATTTATTTTGAATGGGTTGTTTGTCTTTTTATTTTTGAGGTGTAGGATTTCTTTATATATGCAGGATATTAGGCTCCTATCAGATATATGGTTGCCAAGTTTTTTCTCTCATTGTGTAGGCTGCCTTTTTACTTTCTTGATAATGTCCTGTAAGTTTCAAAAGTTTTTAATTTTTAGGAGATCCCATTTATCTACTTTTTCTTTTGCTGCTCATGCTTTGAGTGTGGAGTTCATGAAACCATTTCCTATTACAAGATCCTGTAGATCCAGGGCCCCATCACCAGTGTGTATTCCTGTGATGTAAGTGTTTTAATGATACAGATGTTCTGGGTCTTGGCAGACAGCTGCCCCAACTTATAAAATGACCCCTTCCACCAGGGCTTCCCAAAATCATTGGCCCAGTCAGAAAGTGGCAGCTGAGGTGGGACATGTATGATGTGGCCCCGCAGGGTTTGGTACATCTGGCAGCTGGTCAGCGGGTCTATGTGTTTGCAGATGTCTCTAGTCTTTGGGTCAAAACAATGGCTGATGTCCTGGCCTGCAACTTCCACAATGGGTTTCAGCACTATGTCCCTCTTGTACTTCTGTGCCAATGGCATCAGGTCATACCTGTAGCCCAGATAAAACACACAGAGGTCTTTGGGTCGGTTGTGTTGGGCCACCTCTGCCGGCGTGAAATAGTGACACTGGAAAAACTCAAAGTCTGGCCGAACCACTAGGCCCCAGCATGGCATAGTTTTAGTTCTATCAGGCATAGGCTCCCTTAGTTACTTCCTTACTCCTCAGCATACACTCCCTACTGACATCCTCCATCTGCATCAAGGAGCTAAGGGGAGCACATTTCTCTGCTGACATGGTAACCATTGTCCTTTTCTGGCCACCATCCACTAAGCTCAAACACTGTGTGGGCAAGAAGGGGCTTGGATTACCTGTGCTAGGAGGAAATGTAGTCTGATTTCAGACTCCAGCAATAGGGTCAAAATAAATGTGTTGCATCCTCAGGGGGGTAACAAATGCCCTCCACTTCAACTCAGATTGACCTGGGCTACAGGAGATATTTAGGACAAGCAATCTGGCAAAGCAGAAAAACAAGGGGGCTTGTTTTTCTCACTCATTTCCTGGCTTCCTGAAGAATATATTCGGGCTCTATTTTTTAATCCATTCTGTCAGCTAGTATTTTTGATTGGGGAGTTTAATCTATTAACTTTCAGTGTTATTTCTGTAAAGGCATTACTTACTTTGACAATTTTATTCTTTGGCTCTCATATGTTTCACCTTATTTTGTATTTTTATACTTTTGGTTCCCCTTTCTGATAATCTTCATTTCTACATCCTCCTCCAGGCCTCTACCTTATTTTTTTTCTTTCAGGCTACAGAATTCCAATGTTATTTCTTTTAGAGCCAGGCTCTTATTTACTAACTCTCTTGGTTTCTGTTTATTGGTGAATATTTTAAAATCACTGTCATTATAGCAGTACACTTTTGCTGGATACAGAACTCTTGGCTGGCATTTTTCACTTTCAGTATCTTAAATATACCATACCACTGTCTTTTCACCTACATGGTTTCTGATAAAAAAATCTGCACTAAGTCTTTTTTGGGCATCCCTTGTATTTGATGGATCACTTTTCTCTTGCTTTCAGAATTCTCTCTTTATCTTTTGCATTTTGAAATTCATATTGGTATGAATCTCAAGTACTTTTTTAGAATACATTGTGCTTCTTGGATATGCATATGTATGTCTTTCATAAGACTTGGGAAATATTCATGCATTATTTCTTCAAATATTTTTATATGTATTTTTTTATTTAAAAAAAAATACTTAGATTACATAAATGTTACACAAAAAAATATAAGGATTCCCATAAGTCCCACTCCCCTCACCGTCCCACATAAACAACATCCTTCATTAGTGTGGCACATTCATTGAAATTGATAAGCACATCCTGGGGCATTGCCATGGAACATGGACCATAGTTCACATTGTATTCTACACTCTCTTCCACACAGTTTGGCATGTTATGGGATGATATACAATGGTCTATATCTGTTGTTCCAATGTCATTTAGGAGGATTCCCATTCAGGAGGATTCCCAAGTCCCCAAACCCCCCCATATTAAAACTGTTTTTCCCTCTCCCTGACTCCATAGCCTCCTGTGACCACGACCTGCACATCAATGTTATAATTTCTTCCATTGCTAGAATCACAGTATGTCTATAGTAGAATACCAGTAAATTCACTCTAGTCCATAGTTCATTCCCCAGTCCTTAGGATTTAGGAATGGTGATGTCCACTCCACCTCTAATTGAGAGGGGGCTTTGATCACATACAGCCTATGGATGGGACTTTCTTGCTTGCAGATATAGGCTCTCTCATTTCCTTGGTATGGTGGTTGTCAATCTCACCTACTTTTTAGTTGTTCTGGGTGAGTCCCATGAACTGAAGAGTAGGTGTTACAACTTTGCTGAGGTTACAGCCCCAGCTGACATATGGACAGCCCAAAGATTCCAATCTCTTGGATGTACACCTACAAACTCCAGCACCAAATATAGGTTTAAATAGAAGGGATAGAAGAGTCATTTGTAAGGAAGCCATAATTGAGTCCAACTCTGTCACTCTAAGGATCACAAACTGCAAGGTAGGGCCCACTTTCAAGGCACCAAACTCTGGAGCTATCTGCCCTGACCAAAGGACTTGGGTGTCTCCAGAGCCCTGAGGAGGCCCACTATTTGGAATAGTATCCACTTTGGCAGTCTATGAAATCCTGCTGAGATGTGCATAAGTGTTGTCTCTGGGATGACCTCCTGCACTGTGTAAGGCACTATAATTTTTATATAATTTCCTGTAGCAGTTGGAAATTATTTTACAACTACACAGAAGAGAAAGATTATGTTCTTGAACTAGTTCATTCCTGTGATTGTGTATGTAGAAGATCATTTTATTGTTTTCAAGTTGTGGCTGGTATATCCAAATTCTCATATTCTTCATTGATGGTTTCTGAAATTTTATCTTATTCCTTGATATGAGCTATAAATTCTTGTTTCTTTGATTAGCTGTTAATCATTTGTTGCACAATGTGCACTTTAATATTTTAATTGGTTAAACCTTGGTTTGAGCTTTCTATAAGCAGTCACCACTTCCTCAGACCTGTCCTCTCAGATATTCTACTCTGCACATTGGTAGAAGTGACCCTCTATGAACCTGTATGTCCATGATTTTTTTAAGAGTAGTAAATGTGACAGATGTAATTATAGATTTCACACAAGAGTGAGCCTTGCTGGACACACTCCAGGGAAAGTTATTCAGATATTTAATGCTGTAGAATATCTATCATGCGGTCTCAGTGGGTGAGTCTCTAAAATTTACCTATCTGCAATTTACTCTATTTTCTTAAGAAGAAAAAGGTTGGCAGTATTGTTTTCTCAAGCAAATCAATTTTATTGATACAAAATAAACATACATTTCATCCAAAGTGCAAAATCAATGGTATTTGGTATAATCACATAGTAATGAATTCATCACTTCAATCATTATTAAAACATTTTCATTATTTCAATAAGCAAAAACCAGACAAACAAGAAAATTCCTCACTTCTCAATCTATGCTTCCTTCACTGTACATAGCTTGTGTTTCTGGCTATTAGATCTAAAATGTATAATCAATGGCTTTTAATATAATCACAATGTACAATTATTGCAAAAATTTTGAAACTTTTTCATCACTCCAAAAATAAAGCCTCCACATCCCCTAGCATTCCTTCCTGAGATCTACATACCCACTAATGTCATTTCATCTTTACAAATTGATTTGTATTTATACTTCATATAAATGAAATCATACAATATGTAGTACTCCATATCTGATCTCCTTCACTTGTTGTAATATTTGTTTAATTTTTGACTGATATTATTATTTTGTAGTATGAATTTCCATTTGTTCAGTGTTATAGTTGGCAAATTTGATGTAATTATGAATTCCAAAAATATAATTGGATCATGCTTGTAAACTGATCTGTTAATCTGGGCATGATTAGGTTATGATTAGGGTGTTGAGCCCCACCCTTTAATGGGTGGGGAATCAAATATAAAAGGCATGGCAAGAACAGTTTTCAGAAGCAGTCTTTTGAGAAGCAGCTTTGATGTTGAAAAGAAGGCCCCAGGAGAAGAGAAGCGAACTGTTTGCCTGATCACCTACAGCTGACCTTGTGGAGGAAACAGGAGCTAAACCCGGAGAGAAATGCAGCCCCGGGAAGAGAGGAACCCAAGAAGCCTAAATCCTGGGCAAATGTCGGCAGCTGTCTTGCTCCAACACGTGACAATGGACTTTAGTGAGGGAAGAAACTTATGCTTTATGGTCTAGTAACTGTGGACTTCTACTCCAAATAAATACCCTTTATAAAGACCAACCCATTTTTGGTGTTTCACATTAGCACCCCTTTGGCTGAGTAATACATTCAGCCTCAAAGAAAAACTGTCTTATGTATGCATTTCTACCCATATTCATATTTTACATAATATATTTTTATTTCACATAATATATTTCATTCATAATAGGGGAATCATAAAGTATTTGTCCTTTTATGTCTGGCTTGTCTCACTCAACATAAATGTCCTCCAGGTTTATCCGTGTTGTCATATATTTCATGAATTCATTTCTTCTTACAGCTGCATAATATTCCATTGAGTATATACTTCACAGTTTATCCATTCATCAGTTGATGGACACCTGGGTTATTTCCAACTTTTGGCTATCATGAATAATGCTGCTATGAACATCGGTGTGCAGATGTCTATTCATGTACTGTTCTCAGTTCTTCTGGATATATATCTAGCAATGGTATTGCTGGGTCCGATGGAAAATCTATATTCAAATTCCTTAGGAAGTGCCAAACTGTCCTCCCTAGTGGCTGTACCATTCTACATTCCCCCCAAACAGTGAATAAGCTTTCCTATCTCTCTACATTCTTTCCAACTCTTAGAGTTTCTGACTTTTTAATAGTGGCCAGTCTAATAGGTGTGAAATGATATCTCATTGTAGTTTTGATTTGCATTTCCCTAACCACTAGTGATGTTGAACATTTTTGCATGTGTTTCTTTGCCATTTGTATTTCTTCTTTGAACAGTTTTTATTTCAAGTCTTTTGCCCATTTTTTAATCAGATACTTTGTCTTTTTATTGTTGAGTTCTATAATCTCCTTATATATCATAGATATTGAACTCTTATGAGGTATGTGATTACCAAATATTTTCTCCTATTGAGTTGGCTTCCTTTTCACTCTTTTTACAAAGTCCTTTGAGGTGCAAAAGTATTGAATTTTTAGGAGGTTCCATTTATCTATTTTTTCTTTGTCGCTCATGCTTTGGAAGTAAGGTTAAAGAAACTACTGCCTACCACAAGAACTTGAAAATGTTTTCCTGCATTTTCTTCTAGGAGTTTTATGTTTATTTTTATATTTAAGTCTTTGATCCATTTTGAATTAATTTTTGTATAAGGTGTGAAATAGGGGCCTTCTTTCTTTCTTTTGAATGTGTCTATCCAGTTCTTCCAGAAAATTTGTTGAATAGACTCTTCTGGCCTTGCTGGTTGAGCTTAACAGACTTGACAAAAATCACCTGACTATAGATGTTAGGGTTAATTTCTCAGTTCTCAATTCAGTTCTGTTGGTCAATCTGTCTGTCCTTGTGCCAGTATCATGCTGTCTTTACCACTGGAGCTAAGTAATATGCTGTAAAGTCAGGAAGTGAGAGTCCTACAACTTCATTCTTTTTGAAGACATTTTTGGATATTTGGTCCCCTTACACTTCCAAATAAATTTGATTATTGGTTTCAATTTCTGCAAAAATGTTGTTGGGAATTTATTGGGATTGCATTGACTCTGTAAATCAATTTGGGAATAATTGACATTTTAACAATATTTAGTCTTCCAAACCATGAACAAGGAATGTCTTCTATTTATTTAAATCTTCTTTGTTTTTTTTTTTTAGCAACGTTTTTGTTTTTTGAACACAGGTCTTTATTTCTTTGATTAAGTTTATTCCTAAACATTTGATTGCTTCAGTCACTATTATAAATGAAATGCTTTTTTCTGATTTCCTCCTCAGATTGCACATCAGCAGTGTATACAAACATTATTGATTTTTGCATATTAATATTTTATCCCACCACTTTGCTGAACTACTCTGTTAATTTTACGAGCTTTGTTGTGGATATTCCAGGATTTTCTAGATATAGGATCATGTTTTCAGTGAATAGCAAAAGTTTTACTTCTTCCTTTCCTATTTGGGTGCTTTTTATTTTTTTGTTTAGTCTAATTGCTCAAGCGAGATCTTCTAGCACAATATTGAATAATAACAGTGACTGTGGGTATCCTTGTCTTTTTCCTCATTTCAGGAGGAAAGTTTTCAGTCTTTCACCATGGATTACAATGTTAGCTGTAGGTTTTTCATATATGCACTTTACAATACTGGCAAAGTTTCCTTCTATTCCTATTTTTTGGAGTGTTATCATCAAGAAAGTGTGCTGTATTTTTTCAAATGTATTTTCTGCATCAATCAAGAGGATCATGTGATTTTTCTTCTTCAATTAATCATTGTGGTTTATTATACTGATTTTCTTGTGTTGTACCACTCTTACATACCTGGAATAAAACCCACTTGATTGTGGTATATAATTCTTTTAATGTGCTTCTGGATTTTGTTTGCAAGTATTTTGTTGAGGAATTTTGCATTTATATTCATTAGAGATATTGGTCTGTAATTCTATTTTTTAGTAGTATCTTTCTTTCATTTTGCTTTTAGGGTGATGTTGGCTTCATATAATGTTTTTGGTAGCATTCTCACTTGTTAAGTTTTTTGGAAGAGCTTGAGCAAGATTGATATTAGTCCATCTTTGAATGATTGATAGAATTCACCTGTGAAGCCATCTCATCCCAGGCTTTTCAACTTTGGGGAGTTTTTGATGACAGTTTTGATCTCTTCACTTGGGATTGGTTTATTGAAGTATTTTATTTCTTCTAAATTCACTATAGGTGACATGTGTTTCTGGGAATTTATCCATCTCATCTACATTTTCTAGTTTTTTGGCATACAGTTGTTCGTAGTATCCTCTTATGATCTCCCTTATTTCTATGGCATCAGTGGTAATATTCACTTTGTCATTTCTGATTTTATTTATTTGTGTCTTCTATTTTTTCCTTTGTCAGTTTAGCTAAAGGTTTGTTGATTTTGTTGATCTTTTCAAAGAACAAACTTTTCATTTTCTTGATTTTCTCTGTTGTTTCTTTGTTCTCAATTTCGTTTATTTCTGCTCTGATCTTTACTATTTCTTTCCTACAGCTTGGTTTGGGATTAGGTTGCCGTTCTTTTGCTAGTTTTTCCAGGTGTGCAGTTAGATCATCAATTTTAGCTCTTTCTTCTTTTTTAATGTAAGCATTGATGACTAAATTTCCCTGTTAGTACTGCCTTTGTGGTGTCCCCAAGAGTTTTGATATATTGAGTTCTCATTTTCATTTATCTCAAGATATTTGCTGAATTCTCTTACAATTTCTTCTTTTGCCCACTCCTTGTTTAAGAGTGTGTGGTTTAATCTCCATATATTCATGAATTTTCTCTCTTCCTGTCCATTGTTGATTCCCATCTTTATTCGATTATGACCAATGAAAGTGTTTTGGATAATTTCTTTTTAAATTTATTTAGACTTTTCTTTGACCCAACATATGCTCTATTTTGGAGAAGGATCCATGAGTATTTGCAAATGTGTATTCTCCTGTCTGTTAGTTCTAGTTCATTTATCATATTATTCAAGCTCTCTGTTTCTATAGCTCTGTCCAGATGTTCTATCCAATACTGAGTGGTGTATTGAAGTCTCCAAATATTATTGTAGAGACATATATTTCTTCCTTCAGCTTTGCCAGTGTGTGCCTCACGTATCATGAGGCAGTGAAATTAGGTGCATATATATTTAGTATTTTTTTCTTGTTGTTGAATTGTCCCTTTTATTAATATATGGTGACCTTTTTTATCCCATTTAAAAGTTTTGCATTTAAAATCTATTTTGTCTGATATTAGAATCATTACTCCAGCTTTTTTGTTTACTGTTTGCATGGACTATCTTTTTCTAAACTTTCACTTTTATTCTGGTTGTGTCCTTATGTCTGAGGTGATTCTCTTGTAGACAAAATATAGATAGTTCATATTTTTTTTAAATCCATTCTGTCAGTCTTGTGTCTTTTTATTGGGAAATTCAAACCGTTAACATACAATGTTATAATTGTAAAGGCATTAATTTCTTCATTCATTTTGACCTTTGGCATTCTGATGTCATATCATACTCTTGTCTATCTTTTTTACACTTTCTAATAATCTTCATTTCTACACTCTTTTCCAAGTCTGTCATCCTTGTATTTTCCTTTCAGGCTGCAACACTCCTTTTAGTATCTCTTGTAATTCTGGGCTTTTGGTAACATATTCTATCAGTTTTTTGTGTGTGTATGTGAAGACATTGAACTCTCCTTCATTTTTGAAGAACATATTTACTGGATACAGAATTCTTGGCTGGCAGTTTTTCTCTTTCAATTCCTTAACTATATCATACCATCTTCTCTCCTCCATGGCTTCCGACGTGAGGTCAGCACACAGTCTTATCAAGTTTCCCTTGAATATGATTCTTTGCTTTTCTCTTGCTGTTTTCAAAATCTTCTCTTTATCTCTGATATTTTTTATTCTGAATAGTAAGTGTCTCAGGGTAGGTCTATCTGTGTTTATTCTGTTTGAGGTGTGTTGTCCTTCTTGGATGTTGATATTTATGTCTTTCATAAGGTAGGGAAGTTTTCAGTCATTATTTCCTCAAATACTCTTTCTGCTCCTTTTCCATTTTCTTCTTCTGGGAAACCAATAATGTGTATATTTTTGCATTTTGCATTATCATTCAATTTCCTGAAATCCTGTTCTATTTTTTCCATCATCTTCTTTTTCTGTTATCCTGTCTTTTCCAGTTCAGATACTCGGTCTTTGAAATCACTAAGTCTGTATTTGAGCAATCCAAGTTTGCTCTTATGTGTCTCTAATGTATTTTTAATCTCATCCATCAAGGCTTTCATTCCCATAAGGTCCTTTATTTTCCTTTGCAGATTTTCAAATAGTTCCTCATGCTTACTCGGTGTCTTCTTAATATCCTTTATCTCTTTAGTCATATTTTTGTTCAATTCTTTAAATTGATTTAGCAGATTTGTATGATTATCTTTGATTAATTGTTTTAAATCCTGAATTTCTTCAGAATATTTGGATTGTTCCTTTGGCTGGGCCATCTCTTAAAAGCCTAGTATGGCTTTTAATTTTTTGCTGATGTCTAGACATCTGATAAGTTGGTGCATTTATTCTGATAGCCAATTTCTCTCTCTTGCCTATTATAAATTTTTTCGCAGCTTTTCTTTGATTTTTTTTTCAACTTAACCTAAGACTTTTAAAATTTCCCAGCTTAAGTTAAAATCATGCCACAGACTTACTAATTGGGCTCAGAATTTCTCCCAGGGGTGTGGTAAAGAAAGCTCTATAAGAAGTTTTTGTCCATGTAATTTCCAGACAAGTGAGAAGATGACATTCATTGGTGCACCTTTCCACAGAGGTATATCTCTATTGTTTTTCCCTTTTTTTTTTCTCTCTCTGTCCAGTTCTGAGATTCAAAGCTGGCTCCTCTGGCTGAATTCACTGAAGAAAACATTGTAGCTGTTTGATATTGTTTATGAATTCCAAAAATAGATATTGGATTATGTATATATACTTTTATTTTCCTCTGGATATATTAGATTATATTGGATTCAGAGGTTTCACTTTTACTTGATTGAATAATGATTAAGGCTTTGATTGGTCCATGTAAGTAGGATGTTGATTCCCCACTCCCTATATCAAACTGCTACAATGTTTTTGTATTTTATTTTTATATTTTCTATGTTTAATACATTTATATTATTTTATAACATGGACAGCTACCTTTAAGAAAACTTTTTCCTTACATACTATTTATATTTCACTTCCACCACACTAGAATGTAATCTTCCTGAAAAGAAATTCCATATTTTTCTTTGACTCAATGTACATCACTCAGAGCAGTTTTGGGAATTTAGTGAACATATCATGAAAGAATAAATAAGTAGAGTAAATATGTCCTTAATAATTATTCCGTTCTATAAAATTCATGTGAATTCAGACCATAGTAACCAAAACAACAGGCATATCGTTTTCCACATAATCTGATTTGGAGGAATTTATGCAATTGGATTCCTTTAGAAAATAATGAATTATTGTGCAAACCTAGAGCTTCTCCTTGTTTGAAAATATGGAAGGTTCTACAGTCTCCTTTGAACTTGGGCATCAGCAATCAGAGGTCCTTACTCTATTTGCGCAATGAGTTTGACTTTAATGATGAAGAATTGTCAATATTCTGTCTTCAAGGTACTTTTTCCTTGGTTGCCCTTCCATGTTTACCTTATTCTTCTTTAGTCATCATAGTAGTTTGAAGCTATTATGTACCTCAGAAAAACATATTCTTAAATCTAATCCTTACCTGTGCCTGTGAGACCATTGCACTTAGGACATTTGATGAGATTACTTTGATTAAGGTGTGTCCCACCTTAATCAAGATGGGTCTTAATGCTAATACTGTAGTCCTTTAAAAGAGGAAATTCCACAGGAAAGATGAGGCTTTTTGTAGTAAGAAGCTGAAATCAATGAAATCCTAAAGAGAAGAAAGTGAGAAGGAGATGTCACCATGTGCCTTGCAATGTGATAAGCTAAGAACCAAGGTCACCAGAAGCCAGTGCCTGAACACCACAGTCTTGAGGAGCAAGTGTTGCCTTGATTATGACTGGATTTGGACAGTTCTACAGCATTAAAACCATTACTTAATAAACATTTACTGTTTCAGGCAATTTATTTCACGATATTTGATGAAGCAGCCTAAAACACTAAGAGGTATCTATGTTACAATATTTGTACATCAATTTTAATAAATGTAATATCCACATATAAAATGTTATTAATAGGGAAAAGGGGAAAGGGGAGGATGTTGGGTATATGTGAATCCTTTATATTCTGTATATGACTTTTCTGCAACCTAAAGCTTCTTTGAAAACAAAAATGAAAAAAAAAAAGCAAGACACTGGAGGAATGAATGGAAGACAATATCACTATACATACAATACATCAGATCTTACAGTGATGAAAGACAATGTCAAAAAATTATTTTGTAAGAACTTTTTCACTATTTTTATTTTTTCAAATTTTCTTTTAAATTTTTTGTATTTTATTTCTTATTTTTAAAAGTATCATTATTTCATTTTCTTCTTATATTTGGCTATTTCATTGGCTTCATTTCTGAAGAAGTTTTGGATCACAAAAGGGTTACAAACATGAGAGGGGAGGATCATTTTTGCAGGGTGTCATTGATGGGGGAAACATTGGAGGATGTTTAACTGGGCATATGTATAAGGCATATAAATGTGTTCAAATATTCATGGGGCATTGTCATGGTGTGTGGAGAGCCACACAGTAATGAAAGGAATATAAAATTCCCATCCTGGAGCACTCTTCCACATTCTCTAATGGAACAGCAAGAATCCCCTGAGTACAGGGACAATGATGAGTGAAGGAGGTTGATCCATTAATGAGCCATTAATATTAATGACTGTACTTATGAACCTTTATTCTTGAAGATGATTCTTAGCCTAGTATTCTAGGGTTCCTAAGAGATACCTCTTGAGAGCCTCCTTGTGGCTCAAATATGGCCTCTCTCTAAGTCAAACTCAACATATAAATATTTTACCTGCCACCAGCATGGGACAGGGTTTCTGGGGATAAGCCTCCCTGGCACCAAAGGATTACTACTAAGAACCAACTAGCAATTCAACTGGAAAAAGACCTTGACCACAAAGGGGAAAATGTAAAATTAAGTGAGTTTATATGGCTTAGAGACTTCAGAGTGAGTCAGGAGGTAATTCCAGAAGTTACACTTATACATGTCTCAAGAAGATCTCACAGACTGCCAAAGTAAATAATACCTCAAATATCGACACTATAGTCAGGACAGATAGCTCAGGAATTTGATGCCTTGTCAGAGGGCCCTACTTTGGAAATTTTTCTCCCCCATGTGACAAAGCTGGATTCAGTTGTGGTTTCCCTAAGCATGGCTTTTGTGACCATTCTATTTGAACCTATAATTAGTACTAGGGTTGATAGGTGTATTTCCAAGAAACTAAAAACTTTGGCCTGTCCATGTGATGGCTGGGCCCTAAATCTCAATGAAGTTGCAACACCTACTCTACAGTTCATTGTGCTCACACAGGATAGCTAACAAGGAGATGATGATGGGCGATGATCATCCAAGGAACCAATATGCAAGCAAGAGATTCCCATCC
>JAQZBX010078913.1:0-14053 GCA_029593785.1 Cabassous unicinctus
CTTTGCCTCTCTCCACAAGGCCATCTGTGAACTGTCAGGTGACCAGGTCATCTCTTTTCCAAGGCATTCTCTCCTTTCTCATGACCAAGCTACTCTGTGTGCTTACATCCCTGGGCTCCAGCATTAAACTTAGCATCAGAACTCCAACTCAAAACTCCAACTCTATCCTTCACCATGTCTTTTATCTTTGGTTCCCCACCCACCAAGGGATGGGGTTGAATGCCCTACAAACATGGCCCCAATCAAAGCCCTAATCATAACTTAATGATGCCCAGATGAACAGACCAGTTTACAAGCATGATCCAATATCTATTTTTGGAATTCATAACTATATCAAACTGCCAAACTGCTTCACTCCATCCACTGAATTCAAAAAATACATTACAATATTCAAAAAACCTTAAGTCAGTAAAAATGCAAGTACAAAATCATATCACAATCACTTTAAAGTAATACAGTTCATTTTGAGGCAAATTCTCATCTGCTGTACACCTCTGAAACTAACAAAACAACTTAACTGCTTCCAGTACACAAATGTACAGATAAAGGATAAACATTTTAATTATCATATGGTGAAATTGGGAGGGAAACAAGAATTATGGGTTCTGTACAGTTCAGTAAACCTTCAGGGCATCCTCCATTTGATTTCAATGTCTGAGAGTCATTCTAAAGATGGTGGTTTCTTCTCCTTGGGTCACATGGGGATCCACCCTTTCCACAAGCTTTCCCAAAACCACTTTTTTGCTTCCACCCTCACCAAGCACCTGGGTGTCAACCAAGCTCCATATCTCACCCTCCAAGTGTTGGGGTGATACGCACACCTTACTCAATCTTTGGGTTAGAGTTGTAATCCCCCAGTACAGTGAGGTGAAGACAACATTCTTCCTTAACTTTGGCATACAGGCTCAACCCTCTCAGAGCAATGAGTTGACCGTCTGGCTTTCCTTAATCCATGGGGTACAGGTGTACCCCTCTCAGACATATGGGGTGCTGACCTTAACCACTCTAATCCTTGAGGAATGTGCTCCACCTTCTCTGCACCCTTGGTTGGAAAACTCTCCCAGAACATCAGTTGGGAACATCCACCCTCTTCAACTTTTGGGGCAAACTCACCCTCTCTATACACATGGGTGGGGTTCCTCTCTTGGGCCAAGGTGATGTCTTAATTCCAGATCTCAGCATCCATGATTTTCCACAAAAACTGTTTCTCCTTCAATCTCACCTTTCCATGTCCCCCTTAGTTAAAGCTGACAGTGGTTTTGTTCTAAGAGCATTCTCCAAAACTTTGATGGTTTAGCATGCAGGAAGCAGGGGTCCAAGCTGTCAGACAGTAAGATTTTCCAAAAGTCTTTCTGAGATAACTGCATCTTCAATCCTGATTTTACAAATTCCAAATTTTGTTAAGCCTTCAAAGGGAACACTGTTGTCTGAGAGCTTGATTTCCTGAGACTTGGAAGTTCCAAAATCAGTTTCTATTTTCTTGTGCCCAGAAGTTCAGTCCTCAGCTTATCCCACTCATCTAGCATTTTACTATAAGCTCACTCCAATGAAAAGCCAGGCCACATTCTCTGAGTTTACTTTGGAAAGTTTTTCAGCTAAATGCCTTGGCTCACCATTTTCAATTTCTGACTTCCATAAAAAAAAAAAAAAAAGAAATTAATCTTGGTAATTTCTCTGCAACTTTAAAACATGGATCACCTTTCTTCCAGTTTCCAATAATAGTTTCATCATTTACTTCTAAGGCATCATGAAAAGTCTCTCTTCCATATTATTATCAACAGTTTCTTCAAAGCACTGTAGGTCTTTCCTACCAAGAACCTCACAATTCCTCAAAAAATATCCCTTACCCATTTATAAAACCATTCCCGCTTTTTAGCAATTGCAAAAGCATTTCCCCACTCATTGGTACCAAATTCTGTATTAGTCCAGCAAAGGGGTGCTAATGCAAAATACCAGAAATTGGTTGGTTTTTATAAAGGGTATTTATTTGTGGTAGAAGCTTATAGTTACCTAGCCATAAAGTATAATTTACTTCCCTCACCAAATTCTCTTGATACATATTGAGCAAGATGGCTGCCAATGTCTGCCTAGAGTTCAGGCTTCTTTGGTTCCTCTCTTTCCAGGGATCCGTTTCTCTCTGGGCTCAGCTGCTGTGTACCCTCCACAAGGTCAGCTATAGACTATGAGTCTTTATAGGCTTTTCCTCTCTCCACAAGGCTATCTGTGAACTGTCAGGTGAACAGCTCATCTCCTTTCCCAAGGCCTTCTCTCCTTCCCCAGGACGAAGCTCCTCTGTGTGCTTACTTCCCTGGGTTCCAACATTAAAACTTAGCATCAGAACTCCAACTCAAAACTCCAACTCTGTCCTTTGCAATTTCTTTTATATTTGATCCCCCACCCACCAAGCAGTTGGGCTCAATATCCTACTGATGTGACCCAATAAAAGCCCTAATCATAACTTAATCATGCCCAGATGAACAGACCAGTTTTAAAGCATAATCCAATATATCTATTTGGAATTCAGAACTATATCAGGAAGTGGGTGTGGCTCAATCGATAGAGCTCCCGTTTACCATATGGGAGGCCCTAGGTTCGCTTCCCAGGGCCTCCTTGTGAGGGCGGGCCAGCCCACGCAGTGCAGTGGGCTGATGCAGCAAGACCTCACAGCAAGGGGAAGATAAGCAGACACAGAAAAAACACACAGCAAATGAACACAGCAAGCACAAGCATCAAGGGGGGGATAAATAAATAAATTAATTAATCTTAAAAAAAAAAAAAAAGAACTATATCACACTGCCAAAATGCTACACCTCCCCATTCTAATTTCTATGGAATGATCACTGGCAAACATTTTTTCATGTGCAAACTTTTTGAAGTGTTCTAAGTAATTAATATATATATATATACATGTGGTATCTATATATACATATTGATCTATATAGGAGCATGGACCTCAGTCTTCTTCCATATCTCAATGTTTCAAGGAAGCAAATGAATAATGGACAAATTAATGAGCTATTATACTAACTACATGTCTTTTTTATACATTTGTATTATTTGTAACATTGGCTGTGTACCATTACCCATTTTCCCCATCATGCTGGTTGGTCATTTAGGTGATTCTTCTTCCCCATGTAGTATCCAATGATACATGATGGGATTCAGGAGGTGTCAGGTCAGGTTTCATAAGCCCTGGTGGCTTCACTCACTGGTCTGGTGCCTTAGAAGGGATGACTGGAAGGCTGGGCTCCCTTGAGACGATGAACTAGGCACATGACTTTGGCCCCACCAGCTGCATGGTCAGATTTCTATATAGTGGCTCAAGCATCCCAAAATGGGCAAAGTAAGAGCAAAAGAGGCCAACAATAGGTGTCATTTTTTGATAAAATTGTTCCATTAGGCCCAATTCCCAGAGTTGTGGGGTCTTGGCCTTTGGCATGCAGAAGGAGGAGTCAGCAGGTTCCTCAAGGAAAGGGGCTGTGTGTTCCCATTTAGCATGGCTACATGGGTCTGATAAGCCAGGATCTGTGACTGACCTGAGAACCCCCAGGTCCTACCAATAGCTCCACCTGGTCCCTAGCTTTGCTGAGAGTAGGGGCCTTTGTTGAGCAAGGCTTCCTGGTAAGTTGAGAGGAGGGGATTTCCTGTAAAAAAATTTTCAATAAGGGTGTCAAAGGGGTCCTCCCTGGGGATGAAGTCTGGGTCTAGTCTATTTGAAACCTCAAAGAAATGCTCTCCCCATTGCATCTTCTCATCTTTTTAAGTAAAATCAGGCCTCATGAATTGTTTGTTCTTGGCCATCTTCCTTGGATTTTAGGCAAGCTGTGGATGAGTGTGTCTCTCTCCTTTTTTATGTAAATAGAGGACTTTGAAGGTTTTGTGTTACTTTTTAATTGCCTGTTCTTTATCCCCCTGGGATGAGAGGGGTAACTCAGGCCCCCATATTACTCAACAATACTTTCTCCTTGTCTCTTTTTACCAACTGTTGATGAACATTTTTATTTTCTCCAGTTTTTGGTGACCAAGAACAAAGCTACTTCAATATATGTGTACAGAAAATAATTTCAATTCTCTTGAGTAAATAGGTAGAAATGGCGTTACAAGGTCATTTGGTAAGTTTATCCGAAACTGATTCTATCTTCCAATCTGGCTGAATTGTTTTGTTTGTCATTAATATCAGCAATGTTCTTGATTCATGTTACATATTCTCTTTATTAAAAACTAGTCTCATAATGTGTAGTGGATTCTCATTTTGGTTTTAATTTGCATTTTCCTTGTAACTATTATGCTGAACTTTTCTTCATATATCATTTCCCATCCATATCTTTAATGAGGTACTGTTAAGCAACTATTAAGTTGCTGGGCTCCTGCCATGAGAATTGCCACAAGACCCTTGTTGTGTAGCCAATGTCACTTGCTCAGTGTCAGTGTCACTCAATGTCATTCACTCTCATTTAGGGAAGCACTAGAAACCATAGGGTTTCCCCTCTCACCTTAAAGGGCTCTCTGTTTGTGGTCCCTGGGAGGATTCAAATCTACAGAACCACCAATTTGGCCTGGGAAGCATAGGCAACACCCAGCAGAGGCCACAGGCAGCAGCAAAAAGCAGTGCCCATGGACCTGAGGAAACCCTGGATCTTTCCCAGAGTGTTAGCTATTTGGGAGATCCAGGTCATCAAGCAAGAGCAGACAAAAGGCCTATGTCCCCATAGTTGTGACCCACTCACTTTCTTCACTGTGCTACTTATTCTGAATAGGTTAAGTTGAATATTAAATTTAGATCAGGTGTAGTTCTGATGCAACAAAATGGGAAACTGAGGCCAAGATACCTGAGTAAAGATATGGGTTACTCAGAAAGGTTGAGGGGCCTGAGGGGTTGACAGGATGTGCCATTGGCTCAGGGAACTAAACCAGGAATATGGGAGCCAATAGGCAGTGCTAGAGGGACACCTGGGCTTGTGCCTTTATTGCGGTTCAGGGGTGGAGCTTAGAGATTACTGCTGGGAGTCAAGAATTGGTTATTTTAAAACAAATGCCTGAAAAAAGTGAAAAGAACTGGTATCATGGAATGTTGGGGTTGTTGAGTTTATTATGTGGGACCAGCCACGGTTTTGTGTGAGATGCATGAGAGATGTGGGTTTGGGCTCATCATTAGGGGAATTCATGCTCTAGGGCTGGAAGACTGGTTATTAACTAGGCCAAAGATCAGTGTTAGTCAAGTGGCTTAACCAAGGTGAGAATGGGTGCTGAGGGGAGCACAGCAGTGACAGAACCTCCTCACAGAATTCTCTTACTCTCAGTCACAGTGTCCCAGGCATATTTACTCCCTTCCAGATCTTCCCATATCTTGCCTCAAGAGCTTACCTTGGGTTAATCAACATGAATAAAACACTGTTTTCATCTTTCATCTTCTGGGTGCTGGTTGGTTCTCAGTCTTTAAAGTAAGGGCTCTTAACCAAAGTTCTATAAAGTTTTCACGGGGTCCATGAGCTTGAATTGAAAATTTTAATTTAAAGACATACTGATGTTGAGTATGGTACCAAAACTTTTGCTAAATTCTGAGAATAGGTCTGTGGTGTTCACCTGGCTTGCAAAGGGGTCCATGGAACAAAAAAGGTTAGGAACACCTGCTTTAAAGCTATGCTAAAATATTAGCCCTTCAAAAGGTCATCTATGAGCATGCAACCTGGGATCCCCTGATATCACTTGTCACAATTCTCCAGTGTAGACATACTGCTGTGCTCACTGGTTTACCATCTGCATCTACTTCCCTAAGGAAAGAATAATATGTTTTCCCACCTTTCTATTCCCAAACCCTGGACATTGCCTGAAGCAGTTACATTCCTTAATAAAAGTTTGAATTGTGTATAGTCCCTGAAGCACATAGACATTCAGATATCCAAGATTTCATTCTATTGAGTTCTTGTCATTGTTCCCAATATCCAAAAAAGCTAACTGTAAAAATGCCAGTCTCCTGTTTGCCTCCTGTTTATCTCCTTTTACTCACTGTTTT
The DNA here is from genome assembly GCA_029593785.1 of Cabassous unicinctus. NCBI lineage: Eukaryota > Metazoa > Chordata > Mammalia > Cingulata > Chlamyphoridae > Cabassous > Cabassous unicinctus. The sequence continues at coordinate 6,014 of JAQZBX010078913.1, forward strand.
AGGTAAAGTTGAAAGAATATTGTGTTATGAAACTAACCTCTGCAATGCTGAGAAACAAATGTTCAAGTCTATGGAAGTTACAGACTTGGGATTCTGATTGAGTGGGAAAATGGAAGCAGGAAGCAGAATGTTTCCACACATTTCAAAGTGCTCACTTCCCTGAAATAAAACTTTAGGTATTCTGTTTGGTGAACTCCTGGTGAGGTTTTTCTCTGGTTCTTTTAAAACATGCACTCAATCGAAATTCTACCTATCCATTCTTCCCATTTCCTGCACTTTTACCGTTGATAGTTTTCCAGGTTTTGCAATGTCTTTCTATGAATTGCTTCATCTGTGAATTCAACTCCCTTGGCTTCAGGCACAGTGACCCACAGTTATCAGTTTACCTCAAGTGGACAATGCTCATGCTGGATCCCAGGCAGTTGGGGCACATGTCCTGCTGATGTGATGGTGCAGGGAGTCTTCTTCCCCAATTATATCAAGTACAATACAATCCCCCATTGTTTCAGCCTGTTGTACCATGAATCCCCAAACCCTGTATCCAAACAGAAAATACTCTGTGCATCTGCTTCATTATTGAACATGTTCAGAATGCATTTCTTGCACAACTTATTTAAGTGATCTCAAAGGAATCTTGGAAGAGTTGAATTTTCCCCCAAGTGTTGTCACATGCAGGACATAAGAATGGGGCAATCAGAATCTTTCCTAGCCTGGGGGTGGAGGAGAGAGTTCTGTGGTGTGGCTGGGTCCTGGAAGGAGGGGCAAGGTGAGAGGCTCTGCCACCTGCCTTAGGGCACCAGAGATCCTCCTCCACTGTCTCCTCCCTCTGGTCCTGGGATCCCACCCTCCCCAGACCCTGGACCTTGTAGTTCCTGCTACAGGTCAGTTTTCCAAATATTTATCCGCTCCTGCATGTTTCTTATGCTTCATATACTCTCTTCATTTTCTATTGGGTCATTTGTGATTTTCTTACTGAGTTTAGATATTTTATAAATTATTCCTTTATTTGTTCATTTTTGTTGATATTTTCTCCCCATCTGGTATTGCCCTTTATTTTCTAGATGTGTGTTGCTGGTGTACAGCAATAATGTTGATTTTTTGTTGAACTCATGCCTGGAGATGTTGCTGCATTCACTTACTGATTATAATATTTATAGACTGTGGTGGGTTTTCCATTCATGTAATAGCAGCATCCACAAACATCTGACATTTTGATTTATTTCCAGTTGCCCTGTTGCTTGACTGCCCTTCTAGTACAAGGTAGAATAGAAATGGTGAGAGCAGACTTCTTTGTATGGTTCTGATTCCAGGGAAAAAGCTGATTTCCAAAAAATCCTATGTCAAGTATTGTGATTACCATATGTTCATGTTAGACAAGCTTAATCTGTTTAAGGAAGCTCTCTTCTTTAATCTTGTATTAAGTTATTTACTTTTTAAAAATTTTATATAATAAACTTTATTTTTAGGGAAGTTTTAGATTACAAAACTGTTACATTGAAATTACAGAGGATTCCCATATACTCCTTCCCCTCCCACTGGTTTTTACTTATTTTTCATTTCCAAACCTTTACAGTAATCTAAATAGAAATTCTGTACAAATTAAACATTAGCTGCCTATTCTCTACCCCAATCAATCTATCCTCTGATAACCTGTTGTATTAGTCAACTAAAGGGGTGCTGATGCAAAATACCAGAAATCTGTTGGCTTTATAAAGGGTATTTATTTGGGGTAGAAGCTTACAGTCACAAAGCCCTAAAGAGTCCAATCAAGGTGATTTCCTTACCAAATTCTGTTGCCATGTGTTGAAACAATGTGGCAGGTTATGTCTGAGGGTTCAGCCTTCCTTCTTGTTCTTAAGGCTCTTTGGGCCCAGCTTCTTCTGATCTCAGCTATAGGCTGGCCTAAGGCTTGTCTCTCTCCCCAGGGCTCATTTCTTTCTGGGCTCAGACTAGAAATGCTCTAGTCTTTTCACAAGGTTAGCTGTAGACTGTCAGGCTCATCTCTCTTCCAGGGGCTTCTGTCATGTTTAATGAGCTGTCTCTCTTATGTGTTCTCCTTCTCTGTGTATCTACTTCCACATAAGTGTTTTATCAGCCCATCAAGGGGGCTGGGACTCAATGGTGAGTCACACATAATGACATGATTGAATCAATGTCCTAATCTTGACATAATTTAATCAGACTTCTCAGCTGAATCTAATACAATCAAAGGGTTGTCACACCCAGAGGATCAGACCAGTTTACAAACAATCTCTTTCTGGAATTCACAAATAATCTCAACTGCCAAACTTAGATTCTAGAGATTATCTCTAAGAGTTTATTTTTGGTAATTAGTTCATAGCATTGATGTCATAAAAAATGTGTCATTTTGTACCTAGCTTATTTCATTCAGCATAATCCCTCAAGATTCATCCATGTGGTCTCTTGCATCAGGTCTTGTAGCACAGGTAGAGAACCTGGCCTGAAATCTATATTCATTGTAACAAGTGATCAAGCCCAAACAAGTATTTCAATATTCCAGAGAATCCACAGGGGTGTCCAGTGACAGTCATGCCTTTATTACTTCCTTATACAAAGAACTCAGTGGCAGCAGGTGAGGGGATGCCCTGTCCTTATCATTTACAGAATCCAGTGGTGGCCAGATAGGGGTACTTAGCACCCTGTTCCCTACTGCCTAACACACATGGTCAGCTTTTAAAAGGTTACAACAGTGGTATACAAGGTCACTAGTTAACAATTATCAGAATTTCTGGTAATTATAGCATGTGTTTCTTCAATGCTTTCACCCAAATCCCCTGTTTATGAGGGTCAGTTGGCTGGCCAGATGAACCTATCTTGATTCCAAGGCCTCAGGTCCAGGTAAAGGGCATTTAATCTTCATTTACCCTAAACTCCACCCCAATGCTCTTTCCACTGTACACTCTGTTGATTAAATCTTCTGCACTATCTAAGCAGTTAGGGCATTAATATAGTGTACCACAAATCCCCAGCAACAATATAAGGTGCCACAAAGTATGCAATCAATGGCATTCAGTACACACAATATCACCCATATTCACATTTCACATAAGGTTTCACTAGTCCCATGGTACACTTTAAAAATTTCCTTACAATAATATCCATGTGCATAGGCTTTCCCCTTCAACCACTGTCATACCCATATAAGAGCTCTGGTAGGGACAAACACCATGATGCACTCTCACCATTTCCATTCAATTCCAAATATTTACAAACAACCTCGTGAAGCGGGTGTGGCTCAATGGATGGAGTTCCCGTTTACCATATGGGAGGCCCCGGGTTTGCTTCCCGGGGCCTCCTTGTGAGGGCAGGCTGGCCACGCGGCACGGTGAGCTGATGCAGCAGGACCTCACAGCAAGGGGGAGATAAGCAGACACAGAATAAACACACAGCGAATGGACACAGTAAAACACAAGCAGGAAGAGGGGGATAAATAAATAAATAAATAAATAAATCTTTACAAAAAAAAAAAACCTTAATACAAAGCTTAAAGTCTATATTCCAATTCTTTATATGTCCTGTATTGCCCTTTTGATCTTTGCTCCTTTGTTCGATCTTGTCCAGGGTCATGCTTTGCCTTGCTTTTGATGTCATTGTTTCTTTAGATGTTTTCTTTATTTCTTCCTTTTTATAGTGGGAAAATCTTTCCCATCTCCCCCAAGCAGAAACCCTACATTCATTTTGCATTACCTCCACATCTATCTGTCAATCCATTTTCTCAACACCTGCATGAAGGTTTTATCTATTATGGTCCTTGAACACAGTGAACAATAATGTTACACAATTTGGGGTTCCATACATTTTCCCCTTCTAAATTCTCTAAATTTCATTTAGTAACATTAAGTGGGCTTAAGATTTCCAACCACTGTATCTGCATAGGCCAGTACCATGGCCAAATGACCTCATATTTCCCAGTTTGCCTAGTTTGAGGCATAGACAACACATCATTATTACTTTCTCTTCTGCCTCTGTCATCCCAGGTCTGTTCACATGCCATTCTTTCTGCTTGGAGACCCACCTGGCTTTCTGGGCACCTCTTCTGGAAAGCCTTCCTAGGTATCCTCCTATGGGTTCTCCAATCCATCAGGCAGCTGGCCATTTAAATTTTAATCTCAACACCTGTATACCAGTATGCTATTAGCACTTCAACTGGAGCAAGAGCCACAGCTGATGGCGATCCCTTATCACCCTTTCATCCATGCCCAAAACTGCATAAAGTACTGTCCCATCTGGTACACAGTCATTGGAGTGAGCGTGATGTAGTTGAAAGTGCTGGGCTAGGCACCACAAGGTATGTTAGCCATGATGTCCACTTTTCCTGTGGAGCCACTCTGCCACTTCTTGGTTTTTACCTGCTGGTGGGTGTCCCACAGATCTGTTACCCCCACAGACATTGTCACATAAGAGTTCATTTTCCTCCAGCACTGCAGTCCATCCCTGGATAGGATTGGCAGTCCTGAGAGTGACTGCACATTATTGGATTAAACCCTGTACTTGTAACAGAGCATGGTAGGTTTTATAGAGTTGCTTTTCTAAAACCCAAGGGGCATCTGTTTAGAATGTTCTTTTGCCACAAACCCTATCAAAAGCCAATATTGGTGCTGGCCACATACAATTCACAGGGTAAGTCAGGGTACACCACTCCCTCCTAACTGCTTGAGCCCTTTTAACTTCTGAAAACCAGCTTGGCTGGGTGGGATTCCTCCTATTCTTTTGCATAATTTTCCCTGATTATCATATAAGCACAAACATATCATTAGAGATTAGTACACAATTTGGGGCTATGTAAATAACTCTGAGACAACATCTGAAAGTTCAGTGGTACATCTGGCCATATCCAGCCATTGCCTGCTGCTGCAAGAGTCCAAAATTGCAACATAATGAAGTTTCTCTTAATTTTCATACACTTCCTAAATGCTTAACACATCAAACAACTTATTTTGCTTCTTACTTCTACAACTCCATCATGATGATGTTAATTACCAGGAATTTTACTTCAGGAACACAGAAAAAAATGACTTTCTTAATTATTTTATGATCTTCTAATTTAATATGCAGACTGACATAGCTTCTGCATCTTTAAAAAATACATTCATTTATTTATTCAAGCCTTTTCTTAAGTATTTCCACCCTGATTTTATGACTCAGCTTTAAATCCCAAAATTCCTTTTCCTTGCACCTTCTGCACTTTCTGTATCCTGTTTGGAACAGACAAACGCAAAAAGAGTTACAGCACACCAACAGACTAATTTGACTGATAACTCTTACTCCTTTTATACGGCTGTTTCCAAACTCTCCATCTTTCCACATCTGATTTTCACTGCTTCAAGATCGCTTCTGGAATCAGTGTTGCCTGAAATACACAAGCTCATTTTCAGAATCACTTTTTATTTCTGGGTTATAGCAGGTCAGACATATTCTTCCTCCCCACTATTGGATAAGTTTGAGTCAGAAATGGGATTCCATTTCCAGGGCTCCCACCTTTTCTGTTCTGTCACCCAGTGAATCTGTGCTTTGTTGAAATTTCTCCCCTTTAGGGGTGCATCAGAGCACACCAAACTCTGAACTTGCTTCTGTGTCTCTAATTTTTTGCAATACTTTCTTTCTGACTAGCCTAAGCTCTCTTTTGAGACCCTCTTTTACTCAGTTTGCATGGGATTCAGCAGTCCTTGTTTATTGGATCAATTTCCCAAGGTGGCTAACAAGGGCCAAGTGGTGGCTGCAGCCATGGCCTGATGCTCTTTCTTTTCCATGAAGACATCTACATTCTTTCCTAACTGTACTAAGTTCTTCTCTAACTGTACTAAGCCTGCAGGCATATATGGGGCATGCTCCAAGTTACAGTCACATACAGGACCCCAAATCTGATTTCCTAAGCACAAGCAGATTGACTAGGTTCAAAACAACCACATAGAGGAGTGGGGTCATTCCAGGTTTTCCCTCCACAGACTTCCCAATAAAGGGCAAGATTCCCTTTTCAGACTCCCCAATAAAGGGCAAGATTCTCTTCACAGATTCCCCAATAAAGGGTAAGATTCCCTTCACAGACTTCCAATAAAAGAACTGCCATGTTGTCCATGGCTCTTATGTATTAGGAGAGTCTAGAATATCCTGCTGTCAAGAATATTGTGCCTACTCTGAAATATCCTGTCAACTACACCAATTGTCATGAGGATGGAGATGCTGGCCTGTCTTCTACACCCATTCTAATGCAAATGGTCAAGCCAAACAAATAATTTGATATTCTAGAGAAACCACAAAGGAGCCCAGTGATGGCCATGCCTTTATTACTTACTCATACAAAGAACCCAGTGGTGGCAGGATAGGGGAAGCTCTGCCCATAACACTTGCAAAACCCAGTGGTGGCCTGCCAGCTGGATGGTACTCTGTGTCATGCCATGACATGACATGCTGTGCCACACCCTGCCCTGCCCTGCCATACCCTGCTCTGCATTCTACTCCACACTGCCTAACAGAAATGGTCAGCTTCTTTAAGGGTGTAAAGAGTAGGTCACAAGTTTTACTAGTTAACAATTACCAGATCTCCTGATTCTTATTGCAGGTGTCCCTTCAATGCTTACCACCAAGCCCCCTGTTTATGAGGGTCAGGTGGCTGACCAGACCAGCCCATCCTCCTTTGAGTGCCTCAAATTCATGGAAAGGCATTCATCTTCATTTACTCTGCAGGACATTTGATTTTACTGCTGAATAACATATCATTGTGTATAAATACCATATTTTGTTTATCCATTCATCAGTTGATGAACAGCTGTGTTGCTTCCATCTTTTGGCAATTCTGAATAATGCTGCCATGAATTTTGGTGTGCAAATAAATATCTGAGTTCCTATTTCTCTTCCCCTCTTTGTATTAATCAGCCAAAGGGATCATGATGCAAAATATTAGATATCTGTTTGCTTTTATAAAGAGTATTTATTTGGGGGTAGTAGCTTACAGTTACCAGGTCATAAAGCATAATTTACATCCCTCACCAAAGTCTATTGCCATGTGTTGGGGAAAGATGGCTGGTGGCATCTGCCAAGAGTTCAGGCTTCTCGGGTTCATCTCTTACTGGGGTTTCATTTCTCTCTGGGCTCAGCTTTTTGCTCTCTCCACAATGCCAACTGTAGACTATCAGGTGAATGGCACTCTCTCTCTCTTCAGGCTTCTGCAATGTCTAAGGAGCCATCTCTTTTACTCTGTGTTCTTCTCCTCTGTGTTCACTTCCTGGGCTTCAGCTCAAAACTGCATCAAAACTCCAAATAACTCCTCTGCTCTGCCATGTAGTTTCATCTGTGAATCCCCACCCACCAAGAGGTGGGGACTTAAATCCTACTAACATGGCCCAATCAAAGCTCTAATCATAATTTTACCATGCCCAGGTACAGATCAGTTTACAAACATAATCCAATATCTATTTTTGGAATTCATAAACCATATCAAACTGCTACACACTCCATCACTTGTCATTTTTAAAATACAATTTTATTGAAGTATACCATTCAAACATGAACATACATAAACAATATATGTAGAGTAAAATTTGTAAATTTACCAAACAAACATGCACATCTTCATACAAGGTTACCATACATCTCCCCATCCTCAACACCTTGAGTTGTTGTGAAGTATTTTTTAGAAACTATGAAAAAGCATCATCAAAATATTATTAGCTATAGTCCATATCTTACATTTGATGTATTTTCCCCAAGCCACCCAATTATTGACACCTAATATTAGTTTTATATACTTGCTTTCATTCAGAAGAAAACATTCTCATATTTCTCCTGTTAACCACACTCCATCATCCACCACTGGATTCCCCATGTTATACAGTCCCAGGATTTTTACAATCCATTCAAAGTGTACATTCAGTGGCTCTCATTTTTATCACAGAGATGTGCTGTCATCATTTCAATTTTAGAACTTTTGATTACTCCAAAAGGAAAAATCCCATAGCCACCTGTACTCCCATTGTTGTCCCTTAGTATTGAAAAAAATCTTCTTGCCAATCCTGCAAAATA
>JAQZBX010078915.1:0-14051 GCA_029593785.1 Cabassous unicinctus
AAAAAAAAGGTTTTTAATACTCACTGCCACAATGGCCAATTTTTTTCTGATTCTTGAAGGTCTGATTCTTGTCATATACAAACATAGAACCTATAAGTACATATTGAAGAGCTTGTCAAGGTCATGAATTGTTATAGGCTCTGGTCTCTATTCCCACATGACTTACTCAATTTTTAAAAAAGATTGCTATAAAACCAGGTTACTTGGTGGTACATTTCCAAGAAAAGGAAGACCAGTATGGAAAGTTCTGAATTCTGCTTAAGACTGAAGGGGTTGATGATGTGGTGGAGATGTCACTTGCAGAGGCTGACTGCAAGATTTCAGTTTTAATGCTGACCTGAAACTTGCTTTCCCATCATTTCCATAATAGTTCTACATCTGAAGCCACACAAACTAAATTCAATCTTTCCACAGCAAATCCCTTCAGATACTGAAACACAGCTGGTCAATTCTCCCCAAGTCTTCCCTTTGAATTTTGAGATGCATGAAATACCAAGCCTAACCAAAGACAGAAAATTTTCAAAGCGCCAACACTGTACAATGTTCATCTGAGTTTCAACCAAGTGTGAACAGTCTATCTTTTGAGCTTTGATACAATTTCACTTGAACTCCAATCCTTATATGTTGGTGCATGTTTCCAGCTGTCTTCAGGGATTCTTGGCCATAGAAGGGAGTTGGGGACTCACTTTTCTTCTTGTTATACCCGGCTCAGAGGTGTTGTTTTCAGGGAATATTTAGCCTTAACTGATTCTCACCTCCTCTTGATGTTCCTTTCTGATCTCTTTCAGCCCTAACTCAAACACAAAACACAGTCCCTTGTCTTAGATTTTTCCAAAACCAGTCACAAGAGGCATCTGTGTTTGTATCAAACTTTACTGCAGTTTGGGCACAATGGAAGTTCCTTACACTGTAGCAATGCAAATGACTTAAAATTATATAGTAGTCATCTTTGTTCTTAAAAATCCTTTCACCACCCTGATTGGTCTTTAGTCCTTCTAAACACTCTCCATAGATTTCATGCATTCTCTTAGCTCTGTTATCAGCTCAGACTCAGCCTTGAACTCCTGCCTGTCTCATTATCTCCTATGAGACAGAGTCCAGTTTCAGAACATTTGCATTAACAGTGTTATCTCTCTTACACTGGTCGGGTCTGGCTCAAAACCACTTTAGCGCATTTAGATATTCCCTTCTTTGCCATCAAGTACTGTCTACTCTTAGTTTATATCAGAACTTATATGTCTCTTCCCCTTCATTTCCATGGTCCAGGCCCTGTTCACCATGCATGCGGCTTTTGCTTTCATTCTCTGTCTGATCTGAGCCCTCACTCATACCACTCCCGAAGCAGCTTCCCCCTCTATTCCAAACTTCTGACAAGACCCTATTGGGTCAAGTCCCTCCTTTTTTTAGTAGAGCCTCACAACAGTATGCTTCTCTAAGATTTGGACCAAATATTCCTCACAACCAAACCACTGCAATGGCAATCTTCTTATTAGTCTTGCTCCAAGGAAACATGTATTGCTGTTTCCATATCTTTGTTCATTATTTCCCCACCCTTAAGTTTTCTCCTTCTTCCTCCTTCTCCTCTCCAAATCCCAAACAACCTTTAAGACCACATTCACATTCTACTTCCAATCCTACTTCTTAATCATTCTAGCCCAATTTTGTCTCTCCATCTTCTAAGCTCCTATCCTGTTCACTTTGGCTCGTGTAGTTTAGCCTTCCTAGGTGCTGTCCTTCTGTCTCCAGAAAGTTCAAGCTCTCTAAAGTCAGAGACATTAGCCAGGGCCCTTCTATGTGTGCACTAGGTGTCGCATTAGTCTGGCGCAGCATCTATGTATCAGGTTTATTGGTAAGTGCTTGCTCCATATGGATTTGAAACACAAGGTTAAGGTTTTTCAATCTAAGTTGTCTTCTTTTTTTTTTTTTTTAAGTCATTTTTAGGGTCTTATTTACTATTGTATTGCTTTCATAGATGACAGATAAATGCCTAAGGAGGAAAGAGTCATTAACTACCCTTTTGTTTTTCCAACTAAAAAGTCTTTGAGAAGAAGAAAAATTCCCTTCCATATTAGTACATGTGATATCTCTCCCCTACTCCACACTAAATTCTTTCTTTAATTGCTCTTTCTCTCCTCTTAAATAGCTTCTTGAAACAATTTTTCCAGGATCTTTGGGACAAAATACCATAAAATACATTTTCAGTATCTCACTCAAATTCTTCCGTGTGCGTTGTGTTCTGATATTTAGTTTTCAGGTTCCAAATGGAGGAAGATCTTTTAAAAAAAAAAAATCTATACTTGAAAAATCCAGCATTTTCCTCATGAATGTAATTCAAACTAAAATTTATAGATCGCATATTGTACAGTGTATCCAGTCTACCTGTATTATCTTATTTAATTCTTAACAACTTATGAGTGCATGTTATATTTACTCCATTTTGTAGTTGTAGTTGAGGAACCTAAGGCATAAAAATGTTAGATAACTTGACCAAAATCATGGTAGAGTAAAACACAAGTAGTCTGACACCAATGCTCAAAGCTTAACTACTATGTATGATTATACCCACAAGCAGGAAAAGGATTTTTAAATCTTTTTAAAAGAAGTGTTTATTATTATTTTTTTTTTAAACGGGGGAAAAATTTAAATTCGTAATTACAAATTCTTTTTCTATTGTAAATCACATATCCTTTTGATAAGGTTACTCAATCATAGAAAAATATTTATAAGTGGCATTTGTTCTCTCTAGTAGTACTATCTTGTGTTTCAATCAGTAGGGCAATGTGTTATGAGAAAAGAACTCATGTTCATGGGCTATGTGCTTTTCTTTGAAATCAGTTCTTCCATGTAAGGAGAAGCCAGGCAGTTGGCTGTCCTGTATGTGATTATGCTGCCCTCCTGTGGCAAACACTGTGAATGGCATGTCGAGTGGAATCAGACCACTTTCAAAGCCACTTTTTCCTGTGACTGCAAATTGTTAGTGCAGTTTTCACATGTGCCTTGCTTACTTCACAAAGAAAACATACAAAGAAACTATTCAATTAGTGGGTAGTTATGTATCACATGTATTTACAATTCAGTAGTAGGAAATATCAGAAATGCTCAATTCCCGGTGAATTTAAGATGTTAATAGGGAAAATTGGTAAATTAAACTAAAAATTATATTTTAAAATAACTGGAAAAGTCTTGAACTTTCTCCAAGGGTCTACATAATCTACCTATTTGATCATACCTGGTTGATCTTGTAAAAACAGAATTTAAAACATTAAACTTAAAATCCTCTAAACACAATTATGAATATGGAAACATCCTGCATTGATTAAATAAAACAACAGAGATTGCACTATCCAACAAAAACCAAGGCAGATCTCCAAAATGGTGCTTTTTCTCTGCGTGATAAACAGTTTTTGCAAGTTGGCTTGTGAAGGAAACAGGGTGGCTAAAATTCCCCCTTGGTCATAAATCCATGTGATAGTCTCATTGACTATGGAGATAAAAACTAGAAACAAAGCACCAAAATTCCACCCTAGATGAAGTAGGCAGTTACATAGAAAAGGCAATCTGAGGTCATTAAAAGACATTTCATGTCTCCAAAGTCTCTCTTCATCTGGCCTGCCCAAGAGTCTAGGGTTCCTGCCATTAATACATTTTTTTCCTATTTACAACTTGATATCTCTGGTCATTTCTTATCAAAAATTCAACATTCTCTGGAAAGATAAGCCCTCCTAAATCCCTAATTCTTTAGCATAATTTATTAGAACACTTACTGTCAAAAGGAAAGCAGTAAGTAAGACCTTGAGAGAGAAGGGCAAACTGTAGGTAGCATTTAATGGAGAAGAGGCTACAGGAATGGTTCAAAGTATACAGTTCTTTGGAGGAGAACAGCCAGCATGGGCTGTAGAAGTGACAGTGAGGGAAGATTAGTTAATCAAGAGATCAACTAATGGCAAAAGAAAATAAGAGGAAGCTGAGGACAAATTTGGACTACTTGAGAATTTTGTGTAGGACTGGCCCTGTTGACTAAAACTAAATACAGAAATTATCCAATAAGGAGGAAAACTTGTTACCAGAGTTTACAGATTAAATCGAGCAAAACAAAGGGCAAACTGACCACATTTGTTTTAAAGGACCTTAAAATTGATGGCTTTAACACAAAATAAATTCTCATATTTTAAAAATAAAAAATTCCACATTTAGAAACATCAAATGGTATCTAATCACTAAAGCCTCTGCTAGATAATGAACAGATTGTTCCATCTCTTATTAGCTGGGGACAGGAAAGGGTCATATTCTCTGTTTCTAAAGATCTTACTCATCTTATATCTCTAAATGTTTAGAATGAACTAAATAAATGTGAAATGGAACATAACCAAAATAATGTTCTACCAGATAAGAAAGGGCTTCCCACAGCTCTTTTAAAACCTAATTCCTACACCCCCAAACTGTAAAAATGAGCACTAGAAAGTTAATCAAATAATTGGTCTGTAATAAGTCATTTTATCCTGTATATGTGAGAAAGCATTTATTACTTGGTCTTTTTCTGACGATCTCATTTTCCAGGTTACACATGTATTTGCAGCATGATATCCCTTCTTCCAAGTAAATTATCTGCCCTCCTCTCCCATGAACCACTTGTTTCTCTTAGAGATTATGATTGTTTTTTAATATATAAAGCAAATACTCTGTAATTCCATTTTATATCACTCTTGCTTAAATTCTTCTCTTTTGTGACCAAGAACAATAAGAAAATGAACTTAGACAAAACAGCTTCACATTCCTTGAAAAGCCCTAGCATCTGATCCGCTGGCAGCGCCGAAGTCCTCTTCCAGTAACTGGTATTGTGGTAGCCTAAGCAAGGCTCTCTTTTAGTCTTTGCCCTTTTCCCCACTTAAAAGAAAACAAACCTAGGTAAAGGATCAATTATTAGTTTCTAAGCTCCACGGATGATAGTCAAAATATTTTCTTTAAAAAAGGCTTGCTGTCACACTGACCAATCAGACCAGATTCTGGATGTAAGCAACAGATATTTTCCCACTGTGCTGTTTCCTCTACCTCTTTCTCCATTCCACCTCAGGTCCATTTTTCATTATTTTTGGGGTTAATTTTAACAACATTTAAATAGCATAACTCAAAATAACATCTACATTTTGAAAATAAAGTTAAAATACATGTAGTTTACAATTACAGCCAAAGAACTACCTGTGACTTGCTAATTTAAGCTTTATATGTTGCACAGTGTGTCAAAACATAAAACTCCTGTTGAAAAAGGACAAGAATCTACAACCATGACACTATCAACATGGAGCATTAATGTACAGAATTGTTCCTAAGGTTTTGATCACGTTTAAATAGCATATTTATCCTGTTGAAAGGTATATTTATAATTTTTAAGGTGTAAAGCAAGACTATTTATAGTCTAAAGACCATACATTTGATACTATCTAAGGAAGAATATTAAATGTCATATATAGAAATATTACCAAAAAAAGTAGAGATTTATGCATACTAGGAATTTAAAAAAAAAACATATTTGGAGTCAGAAGACTAATGTACAAGTCTTACTTCTAACTCTTAGATGCTCTGGGATCTCGAGGAAGTTACTCAACCTCTATCAGTCTGGGTTTTTTGTTTTGTTTTGTTTTGTTTTGTTTTGTTTACCCATTAAGTGGAAATAATAATTTGCACTCCTGTTGGTTTACTGTGAAAATCAAAATGAAATCATGTCAAAAAAAAAAAGAAAAGAAAGAAATCATGTCAGTGAAAATATTTTGTAAATTATTAAATGTGATTCAGATGTTACCATATCAAGCATTAAAATACCATAATAATCATGATATTAATAAGCTAGTATTAAAACAGTTTCATAGTTCCTCCTAGAAAAGTTGTCTTCTCATGAATAATTTCTTAAAATACTAAAAATGTGGCAAGAATGTAAAAGATTGGCAAAAGTTTTAAGGACTAGCTCTGGATTAAAAAGTGGGTAGGCTAGACAATCTCTCATCACCAGGACTACACCTTTGTATATCACACTTGAAAATATATGTTATTTATAGATAAAGCTACTCAGTTAATTCTCACAAGAGGATTACAAGACTGCCAATCAAGCAAAAGCTCCAGCGGGTAGGATTTATGTGAGCTGAAAAAACAGGATCTGTCAAAAGGCCTGTAGAAGTGAATTCCAGAGTCACTGGCCCTCTTTCACCCTGGTCTTCTTTCTCCTCAAAAATGTATCCAGGTTAGAAAAAATAAATAAGAGCTTGGTATTAAACAGATTGATTCCATCTACAATGCATTAATAGGTTATACAGAAAATATGCCTGTCCTGTATACCTAGATTTTAGAAGTCATTCTAAGAATTCAAAAGATCAGTTGATGTTTTCAATAATAGCTCAAAGTAGATATTATTTCTTCATTAATTATAACAATAGACCATTTACTTGAAGCTCCAGGCCCAAATGACCATCTGTATTTAGAATCTCTCTACCCGGCTACCCAAAGGTACTTTAAACTCATTACATCCAGAAACATCATTGTCCCCAAATCCCCAATTGAGTAGATATCACCATCATTTGGGGCCAACTGGTTAAAGCTTCTCATCATCTTTGACTTCTTCCTCATTTCCTTTCCCACCACAGCCATTAATTAATACCTTTGACCTCCACCTCTAAAATATCTTTTGTGTTCCTTGTCCCTCTGTTCCATTTTTATTGTTATTGCCTTCATCTAGGGATTCATTAGATTTCAACTGAACCATCTCTACAATGTCTTAACTGTTCTCATTGACTCTCTCACCTTTTCAAATATACTTTCCACATTCCAAATGTAGGAGTCTTCCAAACCATGAGGCAGTAAGATTAAAACTCCTTAGCAAAGCATTTAACAATCTAGGTCTTATCTGCCTTTCAGTCTTATTTCTCAGTTGATGTCTCTACAAGCTGTCTTCTCCAGTCACACCACATACCATAATAATTACCATTCCCTGAGTAAATTATTCCATAGTGAAGGGCTTTTAGTCATACTGTTCCTTCCATCTAGAAAACTCTTTTTTCCCTTCTCCAAGTAGTAAAATGCTATTTATTTTTCAAAACCTAATTTAGGTACTATTTTCTCCAATTCCCTTTATTTGAGCCATATCCCTACATTTAAGAATTTATCACTACTTCATATACCTTTACACCACTTCCTATAAGCTCTCCAAAAAACAACTTATTTCACACATGCATGTTAAATTTATCAGTAAATTTTATGTCCAAACACTGTAAACAAGTCATTTTCAGTTTGGTATCCCCATAGTTTCTACCAATGTGAATGTGTTTTACCTTTCAAAGCTCATTGCATGTTCACCAAAATTAATGACTATCATTAAAAGAGTGCTTCCTATGTGCTAGTCTCTATCTCCAACATTCAACACTATACTAAGGGAGTCATTTAATCCTCAAGAGAAAGCTTTGAAGTAGGTAACGTTAGTCCCATTTCACAAATGAATGAACAAATGCCCAAAGAAGTTAAGCAACTTGCCCAAGGTCAACACTAGTCTGGAGTCAGGATTGGAACCAAGGTCTTTCAGGATTCAAAGCTTGTGCCCCCACCAACTGTATAGACTTAACTGTTCAGGTCTGGATAGTGAACCAGTAATATATATATATATATAAAGACTACCATATAAATATTAACTAAAAGCATAGAGAAACTTTACTCTAGATCTTTGGTGCCTAGAAGTTGAAATGGTTAGAATCTGTAAATTTAAACTTCTTCTTTGAAGAATAATATTTTCCATTTCCTAAGACCTTTGTGAAAATTAAATCAAATGAAGTATGCAAAATGCCTAGCACAGTATCCAGAAGTAAGAGCTCAAACATGCCTAAATATTGTTCAGTTGTGACTACTATAGACAATAAACCCATATTTATTCCCTAAATTATAAAATACTAGGGAAAGGAGACATGCTTTAAAATCATAGTGACCTGAGTGTCAGAAAAAAAAGGAAATGCTGTTTAAATTTAAACATTAATGTAATAAATTTATGAAACATTTCCCAGTTTATCTGGTATAGGTAGAAAATATAAATGGATTAACAGTCGTTTGGAAAAAGTTGTGCATGTTGACCTCATGGATAACATCATGAAGAGATTTACTTAGCCTTTGAGGCTTCTGGCAGAAGGACAAAACATATCTTCCACAGTACACTCTTTTTCTTGCTCTGTGCTGGAAATACAGCATTGTATCCTGTGGAAACTACCACATTGACTCAGCAGAAATGATCCTAATGGCTACTTGGCCATTGAGCACGTATGCACTAAGCTGGGCAATCCAGTTCATATGCATCAACACATTTATTTCCCACAAAATGTCTATGAAGCTAACATTATTATTATTATTCTACAAATGAAGAAAGCAGGGCATGGAGAATTTAAGTATTTTGCCCCAAATTGCACTGCTTTAGGTCACATTGCCAGGATTCAAGTATGTATCTATCTGACTCTGGAGGCTGACCTCTTAAACTCTGCCTGTTTTCACCCAATTTGTAATCAACTGTTGCTTTGGATTTTTATTTTATAGAGGGAAATTTTTTATTGTGATTCATTACATTATAAATACTAGCTTCTTTGAAAAACTCATTCGAGCAAAACACTCGTTGTCTAGGCAATCCAACTTCTTTTAATTTAGCAAAAAGGGGCAGACATAAACAACTTATAATTTATGTAGTCTGAATTTCAATACCAGAAAACCAGCAGGCACGGTGTGCATTTATCTATCCACACGGTCATTTCCTAGAATGGTCTGAAACCAGCAATGACATCATTGGGGAGAGGGGAGCAGACAAACTTCATGCCATATGACTGTATGGTGATGTGTTCAGGATGTTTTTATCTTGCTTTCTTAAAAGGTCATATGGGTAACGCATCAAGTAAGGTATTTTTACTTCAGCTTTTCCTAACTTGGCCACATTACCCAATCTTTACGAGCAAGTATTTGCATCGCTGTTTTCTTGGCTATTCTCTTTTGCTAGGTAATAAAGGAACCACTGCTTCTTTTATAGTCTGGGTTCTCACTTAAAAATGGCCCTGTAAATAATGGTTTACTTTTAAATTCCATTGCTGTAAAAGAATGTAAGTTTTAAATATTCACGTTGGATGTTCTCAGTGAAATAAAAATGTATACAATGAAGAGAGCACTCAGACTTTACCATAACCAGCTTTGAACTCCCTTTTCTCCACCACATAAAGAAGCAGAAATATAAACACAGAATTCAGAGGGCTTAATTTAACATGATCGTGGTTTGGGGGACCCAGCATATGATGATAGTAATTATAGACTTCTCTTGCCAGATTCAGTATTTTGAAGTTGAAACAAAGCTTTCATTTACCCTGACTTTCAACTATTCAGAAGTTTGAAGTTATTTTCATTGTTTCATCAGACAACTCAAACGCTTTTCCTCAGTGATTATCCTGAAACTCCACAGACACCCACTGAAAAAATTTTTTTCTCCCTAAATGCTTTGAATTGTGATATGTTTGGTCTTTTGTTCTTTCTCCTTTTTCAGCTTTGTGTTTCTGATTCTTTGGCTAACACCTTGTCTAGAGCTCTGCTAAAGTAACCAAAGATCATGGGCAAATTACTCGGCACGTTCTTTTCACATATGTCTTAAAATATTTTATTTGGATGAAATGTTGACATTAAGTCAAATTTCAAATTAGAAAATTGCAAAATGACAACACATTCCAGAAGGGGCATATGTGGAAAAGAAAAAGGACATTCCCATGGTTCTGTCTTCTGGAATATAGGAAATATTGTATTCTGGTTATAGGTATAGACACCCCCACCCCCCAAATTTCTTTTGTTTTACAAGCTGAAGAAATCCCTTCTTCTTCCAACAAAATATCTATCAAAATCTGTACATATCAATTTCTTTTGTAGTTGCTGTTAGCACCAAGCCTTAAGTTTAATTTTAGCCACCATTGTGGCGAGTCCTCCCTGCCTCAGCTAGCACTTGTAAAGTTATTCTTGCACAATTCTCCATAATGTTTATTCTGTCATGGAATGAAATCTAGGGCGATCAATTTCTAAAAACTGCTCATGATATATTTAATAATTGGAAGAAGAGGTAATCCTTTCCCAAAAACATTGTACATGTGTGACTATATTTTAAGAACAGGAGAGTTATTACCAAATACGTTGAAGTCAATTACTAACTTTTTAAAACCAGCATTCTCAAAGAAGAAAAATGAAGTGAGACACTCGGGAAAATTAAGAATAATACCCATGTTATGATATCAGTCATAAATATAATAAAGCTAAGCATATTTTACAAGCAAAAATATATAAATGAAATTAAATATTTTAAAAATACAGGAAAAGAAGCATGAACCATTTATGTTCCAGTCTTTAGAACTGCTTCTTATATAGAAGCCACAGATAAGGGCAGGTCCTTAAATGGCAATTATAGCTACAAATCAGAGAGTAAACATCAGAGGTGTTCATTTTTTAAAAATAATCTATCCCTACAAAGAGAAAGCAATACCTCTTGGTAACACACTGCAACAATCTAAGAAAGAGAACAGCAAGACTTAATGCTCACTGAATACTTACCAGGTGTAAATTGTTTTTACATGAATTAACTCAGTTTAGTAGAATGATACAACTATTTCCATTTTAGAGTCTCAGAAATGGTAAGGAATTTGCCCAAGTCCTCACAAGTGATAACGCCAGAGAGCCTAGTTCCAGAGCCTCCATTACTAAGCACTACACTATACTTGGTGAACGCTTAAAAGATAATGAAATGTTTTCCTCCCCACGACTCTTTCCTTGAAACTTGACTATCTTTTTGAGGTACTAGTTCAATTGGCTATCATCATATAGGCTTACAGAAGATAAAATAGCACCTCTTATCCAAACAAACACCTCTAATCCAAATTTCTTATGACTTTTCAAAATGAAAATGATTTTTTTTGAAAAGCTTTAAACCAGATAATTTTCAACTTCAATTATCTTTTGAAGTTGAATCTCATAAAATTCCTAACTCCTGTGTAAAGAAAGTGCCTTATATTAATTCACTTACTTTTCTTTCTTTCAAACTTAAGAGGGTGTAAAGCATGAAGAAAGAGGGGAAGCAGCAAAAGAGGGAGAGAGAGAGAGAAGGAAAAGAACAAGAGGAATAAGAACAACAACAAAAAAAAGAGGTTGTGGCAGAGGAGGAGGGTAAGGGAAAGAGAAGTAGAGGCAGGAAGTAGAGTATCATCAAGGAGAAAATCCACTGAGCAATTGAATCCAAGAGCTACTGAAGGCTTTACTGTCATTAGTCAAATGAATGAATTACTGTGGTACAATTAACTTAATTATAAACTCACAATTATATTTAATGTTTGCTCAGTGCCAGAGAGTTGAGACACTTAGTACTCTTTTACTTATGAGTAATATTTTTACTAATGCATGAGATTCACCTTTTCCAGGTGGACAGTCCATGTAATACAGTGATCTGTAAGAGCATTGACTAGTCCTTTCCCCACAAGTTTTCTCAGCGGCAATTTGAGGTTCACTAAATTGTAAATCCTATTAAGCCAAAAAGTTATAATATATTATCAATTAAATATTCAATTCAATAAAATAAACTCTTAAAAGTTATTCTTGTATTGGCCAGGTCTTTAGGTTACATTGAGAATAAACAAATAGGGAAGCAGATGTGGCTCAAGCAGTTGGATGCCCGCTTACCACATGGGAGGTCCCAGGTTCTGTTCTGGGTGCCTCCTAAAGAAGACAAGCAAGACAGCAGGCTGGCGCAGCGAGCTAACGCAACAAGATGACACAATGAGAGATACAGCAAGCAGGAACGGAGGTGGCCCAAGCTGTTGGGTGCCTCCTTCCTACATTGGAGGTCCCAGGTTTGGTTCCCAGGGCCTCCTAAAAAAAGAGATGAGCACACAAGGAGTAGACACAGAGAGCAGACAGCAAGCACAAACAAGGGGGTGGGGGTGGGGAATAAATAAAATAAACCTTAAAAAAAAAAAAAGGATAAACAAAAAGCTAGAAAAAAATACAATCCAACCCCAATAAAAACAAATATATTTCCTACTTATTTTTCAACACTTTCTGACTTTTAACAATGTACTGCTCTGCAAAATTCTCACTGTCCTGATTTTGTGATAATCAAGGTAGGCTAAACATTCGCTATATTAAAAACCATGCATGTGTCCCCAGACCTAGTTTTTCTCCCTAGGTCTGGTTTTTACAATGCTGGTGATAAACCAAGCCTGATTTATTATATGACCATCTTGTATGGGAAATGACTGTAACTCTAGGTATCTTTGGTCAACCTTAAGAGAGAGAGCAGGGGTGCAGATGTGGCTCAAATGGTTGGACATCTGTCTCCCAAATGGAGGGACCTGGGCTCGATCTCTGGGACCTCCTGGTAAAAATTTTAAAAATTAAAAAAAAAAGAAAAATATAGAAGGCATGAGGGCCTCCAGGCCCCGTGTGCGGGTGTGTCCCCAGGCTCCGCCGGGCCACGCAGCAAGTGGATGACGTAACATGAGACTGACACAAGGGAGAGCCAAGATGAGACATGCTAAAAAACCAGGAACTGAGGTGGTGCAGGTGGTAGGATGCTTCTTTCCCACGTCAGAGATTCTCAGGATAGAATCCCAGTAAAGACAGGAGGAGAAGGATGAGAAGAGAGGGCAGGAAACAGACACAGAGAATTGCCCAGTGAATGGACACAAAAACAGCAAAAATGGGAGAGGGAGGAGTAAAAATGGATAAAAGTAAATAAATAAATAAATCTTTTAAAAAAATTTATATTATCTAATAATGATTGAAGTGATGAAAGCACAACTGTGTGATTATAACAAATACCATTGATTGTACACTTTGGGTGACTTGTATGCTTTATTAATATGTATCAATAAAATTGTTTAAAAATGTTTAAAAAAAACAAAAACAATGTACTGCTCCCATAAGTAACATAAATTTTACTATTAAGGTCCAAACTATAGACTCAAAATGTAAAGTTAAATATTAGATTAAAAAAAACTCAAAAGAGAAATAATATTAATACATTCATTAGAAAGGTGTATATTTCCAGTTTTCAAAGGCCAGATACATAGATGTCTGTGAGGCTAAATTGTATTCTCCTACACAAAAATTTAGTATTAAATATCCTGGAGTAAAAGGAAAGGATAAAGTTTTCAAAATTAGTGCTGAAATTATTTTAATTACATCTGGACAAGAGAAAGGATACATAAAAATGAGGGAAGTAACAGAAGCAAAAATAATAATAGTTTTCTAATAGATTATTGTCTGTTCACTGTGTATCAGTTACTGTATTAAGTAATTTATATGCATTATATACTCACACTGATGCTCTAAGTATTACCATCATTTTACAGATTAGAAAACTGAATCTCAGAGAAGAGTGACAACATCAGTAATAAGGCAAAAGAGCTGGCTCTTGACTTTGTCCCCCAGTTTGGATTTCTCTATATTTCCTCATGACTAGATTCAGGCTACAAATTTTTATTAGGAATAACACAGAAGTGATGCTGTGTCTTTCTTGGCATCAAAGGCACACAATGTCAATTTGTCTCATTGCTCTGATGTTAATCACTTCATTAAGGCGATATCTATATCTATCAGTTTCTCCACCATAAATTTGTTATTTTTTCCTTTGCAATTAATAATAAATTTGGGGGGAGATACTTTGAGATTTTGTAAATATCCTGTTACTCATCATACTGCCACACAATAGTTTTAGCATCCATTGATAATTCTTACATGAATCAAATATTACCATGATGGTTAACAAATAGTGATTTTTTTTAATTCCCTCATTTCTTCTATATATATTGGTTGGAATTTTATTGTAAAGAAGGGATTTTGTTTCTCCTCCCTTTATTATTCACTTATTTATATCACTAGGTACTCACAGATCCTCATTTTAAACTATAGATTATAATCCATTATTATCATTATTTTTGTCAATGCTCAAATTGTCCAAGATTTGACCAGTGGGGCTCCTTCAGGATGTCTCCTATATCCTTTTGACATGTCTCCATGATTCT
>JAQZBX010078916.1:0-14049 GCA_029593785.1 Cabassous unicinctus
CCATCATTATAAGATCATGTACAACAGTTCCATCGCCCAGAATATGCCCCATGTTACATCTATTCTATTTTTCCTGCCCTCCCCTTAGGACCCACAACAACTACCAATCTTCACTCCCTTGAAGAACAAGATTCATATTTACTTGTAACAAGATTGAGGGCATGACATACTGGCCTGTCCTCCTCTATTAGGCATTGCATCATCTATTCGGCATTGCCTGTGCTCTTGAAAGACTCCTGCCCCTCTATTTGAGGACATAACATGACCCCCCAGGATTTGAGTCCAACACCTTCCTGCTCATTATTGTGGGTCTCCACCCATTCATATAACACACTATGACAAGATGGTCACTCAGAAACTCCGTAGAAGCCTGCCTTAGGTGAGCCCTTGTCCTGGGCACTTCTTAGTTGGGAGGTTTTTGATGACTAATTAAATCTCATTATTTTTGATTGGTTTGTTGAGTTCATTAGTTTCTTCTTTCATCAATGTAAGTTGTTTATGTGTTTCTAGGAATATGTCCATTTTATCTAAGTTATCCATCTTGTTGGCATACAATTTTTCCAAGTATCCTCATGATACTCATGATTTCTGTGAGATCAATGGTGATATCCTCTTCTTCATTTCTAATTTTATGTATTTGCATCTTCTTTCTTTTAATCTTTGTTAGTATAACTAAGGGTTTACCAATTTTATTCATCTTCAAAAAGAACCTTCTTTTGGTTTGGTTATGTTTTTCTAGTGTTATCTTATTTTCAATTTCATTTAGTTCTGCTATAATCTTTGTTTTTTATTTCCTTTTTACTACTTGCTTTAGGAGTAGTTTGTTGTTCCTTTTCTAATTCCTCCAGGAGTAAGTTTAAGTCTTTGACTTTAGCTCTTTCTTATTTTATTTTTTAAAGATTTATTTTATTAATGCAACCCCCTCATTGTTTGCTCTCATTTCTACTCATCTTCATTGTTTTTTTTTAGGAGGCACTAGGATCGAAATCCAGGATCTCCCATGTGGGAGAGAGGTACCCAATCACTTGAGCCACCTCCACTCCTACTTGTTGGGTCTCTCATTGTGTATCCTTGTCATGAAATCTTGTTGCAGCATCTTGTCATGGCATCTTGTAGTGGCATCTTGTCACATTAGTTTACCATGCCATTTCACTCTTTTGCTCATATTTTTTGAGGCATCAGAAACCTAACCCAGGATGTCACATGTGGTTGGCGGGCATTTGACTGTTTGAATCACATCTGCTACTGTCATCTTTTTAATATAGGCATTTATGACTATAAATTTCTCTCTCAGCACTGCTTTTGCTGCATCCAATAGGATTTCATACATTTTGTTGTCATTTTCTTTTGTTTCAAGGTAGTTACTGATTTCTTTTGTGCTTTCCTCCTTGACCCACTGATATTCCATAGAAGCATGCTCCAGGTGCACCCTTTCCCACAGATCCCTCCACCACCAACATCCTGCACCAGTGACCCTCCCTTGTCATATTTGCCAAAAAAACATTTCCACCGTAGTACCTTCAACCACAGACCTACAAATCCCCAGAATTCACCATTCCTTCTTCCAGTCCTTCCCCCAGTTCCATAGATAGTCCATCCCTATCCCCCACTCTGCTCACCCTCACATTCCAGCAACATTGACCCCTCTCACATCCCTTCACAACTATCACCCCCATCCAAAGCCAAAGCAACCTATAATTACCATTATAACCATTAAATATATGTCTCTGAGACTTAAATCTTCTAGCTGTTCATTTGCCAAGTGAACCCTGAATCTCAGCAGAGTTGCAGCCAACACCTACACTCCTGTTCATCAGCCTCACCAAGGGCAATTAATGAAAGGATGGTGAAGGCCTCCACACAAACCAAGAAGCAAGGAGTTTCTTCAACTGCAAGCAGGACAGTTCCATCCATCTGCCCCATGAGATCTAACCCCATCTTAATTGGAAGCAGAGTAGGCATGACCATTCCAAAATGTTCAAGACAGAGGAATGAACAAATGTAAATGAGAATGAAACTATGGACTAAAGTAAGACATTATTATTCTAGTAATGGAAGAACTTGTAATATTGATAAAAAGATATTGATCTCCAGAGGTTCTGAAGTAAGGGACAGGGAAAATGGGTATAGCATGGAGCACTTTTGAGACATTGGAATCATTCTGTGTGATATTACAATGATGGATACCAGCCATTATACATTTTGTCAAAACCTATAAAATTGTGAGGCCAAAGCGTAAAACAAAATGTAAACTATGGAGCATGGGTAGTATCAATGCTCCAATATGTCTTCTTATTTGTAACAGTTGTACCACAGTAATGAAAGATGTTGTTGGTGGGAAAATTGTGGGAAGGGGAGAGTAAAGATATATAGGAATCCCCTATATTTTCAATGCAACATGTGTGTAATCTAAACCTCTTTTAAAAATACAGAAAAAAACTTATATGGAAAAAAATAAAATGAAAAAAAAAATCATTCACATTCATTTACCAGTCCCAGCTAACTACTTCTGAAAACTGGAAAATAATAATGCTCAACTCTCAGTGCAGACTTAAACAGCTACAGCCTTGGATCCAGAATGAGTGGATTTCCTTCCTGGTCTCACCATGTATTAGTTTCTTCAGATATGGTACTTTACATTTCTTTCCTATGGACCTTCATCTACAAATTATGGATAATAAGATCATGCAGGTTGTTTTAATTTCCTAGTCTACTCAAAGCTTAAAAATGATGGGAATTAATTTGCTTATAGTTTGAGGCCATGAGAATACCCAAACCAAGGCATCATCATGGTGACAGTTTCTTACTGGAAGGCACATAGTGGCATGTGATGGTTTTTCCCTTCTCTTATTGGTTTCATTGAATTCATGTTCTTCCATATTATAGCTTTCACTCTCTGTGTTCATTACATTTATAAAGGAATCCACTTATAGGATTAAGTCCCATCCGAATGAGGTGGGACACACCTTAACTGAAGTGACCTCATCAAAGGATCCTACATAAAATGTGTTTATATACATCAGAATTGACTAGGTTTAAGATCATATTTTTTCTGGGGTACATACAACTTCAAACACCACTCATGTTATAGTTTGTGATTATAACATGAAATGGTTAAAGCAAATTTTGTGCAGGAGTGCCAGGTGCATGGGGAACAATAAATATCTAACAATGAGAGGATGAGTTTTTGTATTTTATGGATTGGTATAAAGAGGTCTGTTAAGTAATCCATAATGTACAGTTATATTTATCCTGCTGGTATTAGAAAATACACAAATAGAAACTCATGTAATGAAAAATACTATATTTAATGAACTATATGTGTGAATCCATCAATTTGCCTATCAATCTTGTCATAGAAAAATTAAAAAATGAGAAATATATATATATGCTTTATATATTTAAAGACAGATATTGATCATTTTTCATTTTGAATTATGCATGATAATTGTTATTTGTTTGTACATTTATGTAATTGTATAAATTTTATTAAAGGTCTCTGAGTTTTCTAATCCCCAAATGAGCCCCAAATATGCTCATTGTTTTAGAAATTAGAAGACATGCTACATCTCAGGGTCAATAACATTTTTAAATTTATTTATTTATTTATTTAATTTTATTAGAGAAGTTGTGAACTTAAAAAACAATCATGCATAATGTGAAAAATTCTCATACATCACACTTCCACCTTTCATTTTTGTGGAACATTTGTTACAGATTATGAAATAACGTGATCATATTATTACCACCATGGTCCATAGTGTACACTTGGTATTTTTTCCATACACACAATATAATTAAGTCTATGTATTATTATTGTACATTTGTTATTGTTCATGAAAGAACACTCTCATATTTGTACTGTAAGCCACAGTCTATCTTCCATGGCATGGCTCACTGTCTTATGCAGTCCCATGACTTATACATACTTTCGAAAGTGTATATTTAGTGGATCTCACTTTTACCACAGAATTGTGTAGTCATTGCACCAGTTAACCTTTAAACATTTTCCTTACTCCAAAAGAAAAAATCCCATAGCCCCCGTTATTGACAATTAGTTTTGATATAGTACCTTCTTTAACATTGATGCGAGAGTATTACAATAGTTCTCTTAACTATAGTCCATAAGTCACTTTAATTGTATTTTTTCCAAGCATCAATATATTCTTGCAACTTTGTAATAATGGAGTAAAATTTATTCTAGTTCATAGAAGAGCATTCTTGTATTTGTATATTAATTACAATCTTCATCCACCTCCAGGTTCACTAAGTTATTCAGTCCCTCGATTGTTCTTTACCTTTCTTTCAATTGACATTTACATCCCTTGACTACCTCTTTTAGCCACAATCCCATTTGTGAACTAGCCATATTAGCTATACTCATTATAATCTGTCACCATACACTCTATTGATATCCACACTTTTAAAGTCAAGCTAATTGAAAATTCTGCATACATTAAGAATCAGTGCTCCTTCTCAATCCTCTTATTATCTCCTAGGAACCTACAGTCTAGGTTTTAACTACATGTGTTTATTCTTTGTATTTAGTTCAAATTAGTAAGACCACACAATATTTGTCATTTTGTATAGGGCTTATTTCACTAACCATACTATCTAAAGGTTCATCCATGTTATCATATATGTCCCTATTACATTTCTTATTATAGCAGCATAGCATTCCATAGTATGTATGTACCACATTTTGTTTCCATTGTTCAATATGTCTGTCTTTATGCCAGTGCCAGATTACTGTAGATAGGTAATTTGTTTTCAAGTCCAGAAGTGAGAATCCTCATTATTTGCTCATTTTAGGATATTTCTGAGTATTCCAGGCCACTTACACTTCCAAATCAATTTGATAATTGGGTTTTCCATTTCTTTAAAAAAGGGTCTTGGAATTTTTATTGGGATTGCTTTGAAACTGTATATCAATTAGAATACAATTAACATTTTATTCATATTTAGTTATTCCACCCATGAACACAGAATATTCTTCCAATTATTTAGGTCTTTGATTTCTGTTAGCAATGCATTACAGTTTTCTGAATACAAGTCCTTTACATCCTTGGTTAAGCTCATTCCTAAATATTTTACTCTTTTTGCCACTATTGTAAATGAAGTTTTTTCCTGACTTCCCCCTTGATTGCTCATCAATAGTGCATAGAAACACTACTGATTTTTGCATATTAATTTTGTATCCTGCCACACTGCTAAATTCAATAATTAGCTTTATTAGTTTTATTGTAGATTTTTGGGATTTTCTAGGTTTATGATCATATCATCTGCAGATATAGAAAGTTGTAATTCTTCCTTTCCAATTTGGAGGCATTTGTTTTTGTCTTTTTCTTGCCTGATTGCTCTAGCTAGACATATAGCACTATATTGAAAAACAGTGGTGACAATGTGCATTCTTTTCTTTTTCCTTTTTTTTTATTGGGGGTAAAAATCAAATTTTTCACAATACAAACCAATATTTGTAAAATGATGTATAGATATATATGCATATATGTGCATTTGCTTACATAAATGTTAGTATTATTTTTTTCATATATATATTAAAAGATGCTTAGATTCCATAAATGTTATACAAAAATTACAGGGATTCCCATGATCTCCACCGCCCATACCTCCCATAACATCTCACATAAACAACTTTCATTAGTGTGGCACATCACCTGCAATGGATATACACATCCTGGGGCTTTGCCACTAAGCATAGACCACAGTTCACATCGTAGACCACACTCTCTCCCACACAGTTCTGCATGGTATATGCTGATGTAAAATGGCCTATATCCATCACCACAACATCACTCAGGACAAACCCCAAGTCCCAAAAAAGCTCCTGTATTACAACTGCCCTTCCCTCCCCACCCTGAAAGCATCTAGTGGCCACTGGCTTCACCTCACTGTTATATTTTCTTCCATTGCTTGAATCCCAATATGTCTAGAAGCATTCAGTCTTTCACCATTGAGTACAATGTTAGCTGTGGGTTTCTTATATTTGCCCTTTATCATCTAATAAAGTTTTCTTCTATTCCTATATTTTGGAGTGTTTTTCTCAAGAAAGGCTGCTTGATTTTGTCAAATGCCTTTTCTGCATCAATTGAGATGATCCTGTAATTTTTCTTCTTTGATTTATTAATGTGGTGTATTACACTGATTGATTTTCTTGTTTGAACCACCCTGGTATGCCAGAGTTAAAACCCTCCTGACCATGATGATTCTTTTAATGTGTTGTTGTATTTCATTACTGAGTATTTTGTTGAGGAAATTGCATTTACATTCATTTGGAAAATGGGATGGTAATTTTTTTTCTTAATATCTTTATCTGACTTTGGTGTTTGGTTGATATTGGCTTCATAGAATTAACTTGATAGTGCTCCTTCCTATTCAATGTTTTGGAAGTGTTTGTGTAAGATTGATATTAGAATGTCTTTGAATGATTTGTAGAATTCACCTGTGAACTCATCTGTTCCTAGGCTTTTCATTTTGTATGTGTTTCAATCTCTTTGCTGTTTCAATCTCTTTGCTTCTGAGTTGTATGCTGTTTCAATATCTTTGCATCTGATTGTTTCTTGTGTTCTATTTCTTTTAGGGTCAATGATGGTTGTCCATATGTTCCTTGGATTTTTTCTATTTTATATACATGTTTAGTTTATTGGTATACAGTTTCTCATAATATCTTTTTTTGGCCGTTTTTATTTCTAATTTTATTTATTTGCATCTCTTTTTTTCTTTGTTAGTCTTGCTAAGGATTTGTCTACTTTATTGATTTTCTCAAAGAATCAGGTTTTGGTTTTGATGATTTGGTCTGTTTTTGCATTCAATTTCTTTTTTTTTCTTGTTCTAATCTTTGTTATTTCTTTCTTTCTATTTTCTTTGGAATTAGTTTGCTTTTCTTTGTCTAGTTCCTCTGGTGTTTTATTAGGTCTTTGATTTTAGCTCTTTCTTCTTTGTTAATATTGGCATTTAGGACTATAATCTTCCCTGTCAGCACTGCCTTCACTATATCCCATAAGTTTTTTAAAATTATTTTTTATTGTTAAAGAAACTTTAGATTACATAAAAGTTACATAAAAAAGTTTAGGGGATTCAAATATGCCCCACCCATTTCACTCCCACAATTTCCCAACACCTTTCATTAGTGTGGCACATATGTTATAAGACATTGGGGGAATATATGGAAGAAGTTGTCACTGTACATAAAAGACAATACATCTTACAATGGTGAAAGACACAATGCCTTAAAAATTATATAATTTCAATTTTTTTGTATTTCATTTGTTATTTTTGAAACTACTATTATTTCATTTTTTAAATTTATTTTACTTGATTATTTTGTTGGCTTCATTTTTGCTGCAGTTTTGGATACAGAAGGGTCACAACTGTGGCAGAAAATTATCACTTGTGTAAGGTGTTGCTGATGGGGGGATGTGTGGGGAGAGGTGAACCTGGGGCATCCTCCCATCCTGGGGAGTAGATAAGTTTTGATAAGCTGAGTTCTCATTTTCATTTTTCTAGAGATATCTATTAATATAAATTTCTCTTGCAATGTTTTGTTTGACCCACTCATTGTTTAGTAGTATGTTGCTTAGCCTCCATATAGTTGCAAAATTTTCCCTTTCCCACTTATTATTATCAGAGAAGGTACATTGTATAAATTCCAGGCTTCTTAAATTTATTGGGATCCGTGTTGTGGTCCAATATGTAATCTATCCTACAGAAAGAACCCTGAACACTTGAGAAGAATGTTTAACCTGCTGATTTGGGGTGCAATGTTCTGTATATGTCTGTCAGGTCCAGCTCATTTATAATATTTTTCATGTTCTCTGTTTCCATATTTATCTTTTTTTCTAGTGGTTTTATCTATTAATGTGAGTGGAATGGTGAAGTCTCCAACTCTTATTTTAGAGATGTCTATTTCCCCTTTCAATTTTGTCATAGTTTGCCTCATGCATTTTGGGGCACCCTGGTTAGATATATAGGTATTTATGACTGTTACTCTTTCCTGGTGAATTGTCTCTTTTATCAATATATAATGGCCTTCTACATGTCTTATTACTTTTTTGCATTTAAAGTCTGTTTTGTCTGACACCAATTTTGCTATCCCTGCTCTCCTTTGGTTACTATTTGCATAAATATCTCTTTTCACCCTTTCACTTTCAGACATTTAGCACCCTTGGGTATAAGGTTAGTCTCATGCAAGCTGCATATTGATAACTCCTGCTTTTTATCCATTCTGTCAGCCTGTGTATTTTTTTTCCCTTTAAAATTTTTACCAATGGACTATTATGAGTTTTAAAGGTATGGTTTAGCAAGGTGAAAGTACACAAAAAGCAATAAAACACTTTAAATCCTTTTTTCTCCAAGCAGAGCTTAAACTAAATGTCATCAGATTTTAGGAAAAATCTCATTTTAGGGAAAAGAAGCTTTCCTAAATCATTTCCAAACTATATTATCTTACCTGTACTGCCTTGTAACCTTAAGGAGAACTAAACCTCACCAAGAATGGCTCCTCCATAAGCAAAGGTGGGAAGAACAGGTAACATCTAAACAGGCTAGATGGAGTCTGAGAGCCCAAAGCACAAGGTCAGTGATATGCAATGTGATTATATCACCCAAACTAAGATACATTTTTTAACAAATCAATTTTATTGATACATATTAATAAAGCATAAATCCATCCAAAGTGTACAATCAATGGGATTTCATGTAGTCACATATTGGTGCAGTCATCACTTCAATCAATGGAGAAGACTTTCATTATTCCATTAGTAATAATAAACAAAAACCAACCAACCAAACAAAATTAATCACCTCTCAATCTCTCTATGCTTCCCCTGCAGCATAGTTGCTGTTTTTTTTTTTTTCCTTCTCTCTAGTATATTTGTATTTTGTAAAATCAGTCTTTGGTATGCAATATCACACATATTCGTGTTTTACAGGAAGTTTTGCTATTTTATATAGTCCCATGGCACAGTTTTCATCTTTCCTTCTAGTAATATATATGACCATAGACTTTCCCTTCCAACCACTGTCATGCCCATTAATAGATCTACCAGTAATAAACACCATGATATCCTTCCACAATTTCTACTCATTTCCAAATATATACAAACAAATATTTTACCAATTCTTTACAGATTAACTCTCAGCTTTCCATTCTATAACCTTCCATTTTCTGGTGACTTATATTCAAATTACTAACTTCAGGAGTTTACTCAATATAGGTAGTTCATAACAGCACAATCATTCAGAATTTGTACTTCTGCATCTGTCTTGCTTCACTCCACATAATATCCACCAGGTTCATCCATGTTGTCAAATGTTTCATGACTTCATTTATTCTTACCACTGCATGATATTACAATGTATGTATACACTACAATTTGTTTATCTATTCATTAGTTGATGGACAAGTGGCTAGTTTCCAACTTTTGGCAATTGTGAATAATACCACTATAAATATCATTGTGCAGATGTCTATTTATGTTTCCGCTCTCAGTTCTTCTGGGTATATACCAAGAAATTGTATTGCTGAGACACATGGCAAGTATATATTCAACTTTCTTAGGAAATGCCAAACAATTTTCCCCAGGGGCTCTACCATTGTATATTCCCACTAACAGTGAATAAGTGTTCTTATGTCTCCATATCCTTTCCAACATTTACACTTTTCTAAATTTTTCATAGCAGCCATTCTAATAGTTGTGAAATGATATTTCATTGTAGCTCTGATTTGTATTTCCCTAATTGCTAAAGATTTTGAACATTCTCCATGTGTTTCTAGACCATTTATAGTTCTTCTTTGGACAATTGTATTTTCAAGTCTTTTGCCCATTTTTAAAATGAGGTAGCTTGTCTTTTCATCATTGAGTTGTGTGATCTTTTTGTATATCATGGATATTAAATGCTTATTGGATATGTGGTTGCCAAATATTTTCTCCCATTTATTCGACTGACTTTTCACCCTTTTGACAAAATCCTTTGTAGTGAAAAAGTGCTTAGCTTTGTGTAGGTACATGTATCTATTTTTTCTTTTGTTGTTTGTGCTTTGTGTGGAAGGTTTAAGAAACTACTGCCTACCACAAGATCTTGAAGATGTGTTCTTACATTTTATTCTAAGAGATTTATGGTTGTTGCTTTTACATTTGGGTCCTTGATCCATTTTGAGCTCATTAGTTTATAATGTGTAAGAATAGGGGTCAAATTTCTTTGTTTTGGATATAAATATCCAATTCTTCCAACACCATTTGTTGAATAGACAATTTTGACCATCAGGGAGGGCTTGATCATCTTGTGAAAAATCACTTGACTATAGATATGAGGGGTCTATTTCAGAGTTCTCAGTTCATTTCCATTGTTAAATGTGCCTGTTGTTTTGTCAGTACAATGCTGTTTTTACCACTGTAGATAAGTAATAGGTTTATATTTAAAAAGGTATTTAGATTACATAAATATTACCTAAACATATAAGGGATTCCCATATGCCCCACTTCCTACACATCCCACATTTTCCCACATTAACATCTTTCATTAGTGTGGTACATTCATTACAATTGATGAAAACATTTTAGAGCATTACCACTAAGCATGGATTATAGTTTACATTGTAGTTTACACTCTCTCCCACACAATTTTGTAGGTTATGGCAAGATATGTAATGGCCAGTGTATTAGTCAGTCAAAAGGTGCTGATGCAAAATGCCATACATCATTTGGTTTTAATATAGGGTATTTATCTGGGGTAGAATCTTACTGTTACTGGGCCATAAAGCATAAGTTTCTTCCCTCACCAAAATCTGTTGCTACGTGTTGGAGCAAGGCAGCTGCCGAAGTTTACCAGGTTTCCAGGTTTCTTGGGTTCCTTTGTTCCCGGGGCTCCATTTCTCTCTGGGCTTAGCTCCACTGTTTCCTCCACAAAGTTAGCTATAGAATATGAGGCTATCTAGGCTTTGCCTCTCTCTACAAGGCCAGCTGTGAACTTTCAGGCAAATGGCTCATCTCTTTTCCCTGGACATTCTCTCCTTCCTCACGACCAAGCTCTTCCCCAGGCTCCAGCATTAAAACCCAGCATCAGAATGCCAACATCAAAACTACTCCAACTCTGTCCTGTGCCATGTCTTTTCATCTTTGAGAAACCACCCACCAAGGGGTGGGGCTCAACACACTACTGACATGGTCCAGTCAATGCCCTAGTCATAACTTTATCATGTCCAGATTAACAGACCAGTTTACAAGCATAATCTATTATCTATTCTTGGAATTCATAACTATGTCAAACTGCCAAACAGCTACATCCAGAATCTGTCATTGGAATGTCATTTAGGAAAATTCCCAAGTCCCAAAATGCCCCCATATTTCATCTATATTTCCCTCTCCCTGCCCTCAGAAACTCTAGTGGCCACTGCCTACATATGACTGATATAATTTCTTCCATTTCTAGAATCACAATAAGTCTATAGTAGAATACCAGTAAATTTACTTTAGTCCATATTTCATTCCCCAATCTTGAGGATCTGTGGTGGTGTTGCCCACTCCACCTCTAATTGAGAGGAGGCTTTGATCCCATGGGGCATATGGATGAAACTGTCTTGCTTGCAGTTGTAGACTCTCTCAGTTCCTAAGGATGGTTGTTGTCTATCATCATCTCCTTGTTAGTTGTCTTGGGTGAGTCAAATGAACTGGAGGATAGGTATTGCAGCTCCATTGAACTTCAGGGTTTTGAAGCTAGGAAGTGAGAGTTCTCCAACTTTATTCTTTTGAAAGATCTCTTTTAATATTTGGGGGCACTTACCCTTCCAAGTAAATTTCATAATTGATTTTTCCATTTCTGCAAAAAGGGGTTTTGAAATTTTTATTGGAATTGCATTGAATCTGTAAATCAGATTGAGTAGAATTGACATCTTAAAAATAGTCTTCCAACGCTTGACCACAGACGTCCTTCCATTTATCTATGTCTTCAGTTTCTTTTAGATATGTTTTTTAGTTTGTTGAATATAAGTCCATTATAGCCTGGATAAAGCTTACTCCTAAATATTTGGTTGTTTCATTTGCTATTATAAATGGGCTTTTTCTCCTGATTTCTTCCTCAGATTGCACATCAGTGGTGTATAGAAATATTATTGGTTTTGCATATTAATCCTATCACCCACTTCTTTGCCAAACTCATCTATTATTTCTACTAGCTTTGTTTTAGATTTTTCAAGAGATTCTAGTTATAAGATCATGTCATCAGTGAGTAGTGAAAGTTTTACTTCTTTCTTTCTTATTTGTATGCCATTTATTTCTTTATCTAGACTAATTGGTCTAGCTAGAACTTCTAGCACAATATTGAAAAACAATGGTGACAGTGGTCTTCCTACTCTTGTTCCTGAGCTCTGCAGGAAATTTTAAGTTTTTCAACATTGAGTACAATGTTAGCTGTACGTTTTTCATTTATGTACTTTATCATATTAAGATATTAATATGATATTAATCTTTATCATATTAAGAAAGCTTCCTTCTATTCCTATTTTTGGAGTGTTTTTAATCAAGAAAGGGTGTGGTCAAATGTTTTTCCTGCATCATTTGAGAGGATCATGTTATTTTTTTCTTCTTCCATTTTTCATTGTGGTATATTAAAGTAATTGATTTTCCTGTGTTCATACACCCTTGCGTACCTGGGATAAAAGCCACTTAATCATTGTGTATAAATCTTTTAAGATGATCTTTTTTGTTTCTGAGGGGTCTGGTGTAATGTCACCCGTCTTATTTCTGCTTCTATTTATTTGTGTCTTTTCTGTTTTTTTTTTTTTCTTTATAAGTCTAGCTAAGTTTTTGTCAATTTTCTTTATCTTCTCAAAGAACCAACTTGGTTTTGCTGATTCCTCTATTATTGTTGTTGCTGTTTTCTTGATTTCAGTTAATTCTGCTCTGATATTTACTACTTCTTTAATTGGCTTCATTTGGAATTATTTTGCTGTTCTTTTTCTGTTTCCTCCAGGTGTATAGTTAGATCTTCAATTTTAGTTCTTTCTTCCTTTTTATTGTAAGCATTGAGGACTATAAATCATCCTCTTATCACTGACTTTGCAGTTTTTTGATGTGTAACTGACTTCAAGTTTTGATATGTTGTTTTCTCATTTTCCTTGTTCTCAAGATATTTGCTGAATTCTCTTGGAATTTCTTCTTTGACCCACTAATTTTTTTTTCAGAGATTTATTTATTTATCTATCTATCCCCCCCCCACCCCGCTGCTTGTGTTTGCTGTGTCCATTTGCTGTGCATTTCTTAGGTGTCTGCCTATTTCTCCCCTGCTGTGAGGTCGTGCTGCATCAGCCCACTGCGCCACGCAGGCCGGCCCACCCCCACAAGGGGGCCTTGGGAACCGAACCAAGGCCTCCCACATGGCAAACGGGAGCTCTATCAACTGAGCCACACCTGCTTCCTGACCCACTGATTACTTAAGAGTGTGTTATTGAATCTCCTTATATTTATGGATTTTCATTTTTCCACCCATTATTTATTTCCAACTTCATTCCATTATTTTCAGAAAATGTGTTCTATATAATTTCACTATTTTTCAATTTATTGAGACATGTCTTGTGACTCAACATATCATCTAACTTGGAGAAGGATCCATGAGTACTTGAAAAGAATATGTATCCTTCTGATTTGGGGTGCAATGTTCTATACATGTCTGTTATGTCTAGATCATTTATCATATTATTCAGGTCTCTGTTTCTTTATTTATACTCTGCACAGTTCTATTCAATATTGAGAGCTATGTATTTATTTGTCAACTATTATTGTAGAGACATCTATTTCTTCCTTGAGTTTTGCCAGTGTGTGCCTTGCGTATCTTGGTATACTCAGATTAGGTGAATAAATATTTAGTATCATCATTTTTTCTTGTTGAACTGCTCTATTTATTAATATATACTAACCTTCTTTATCCATTATAACAAATTTTCATGTAAAATCTATTTTGTCTGATATTAGTATCACTTTTTTGGTTACTATTTGCATGGAATATCTTTTTCCAACCTATCACTTTTTTTTTTTT
>JAQZBX010078917.1:0-14051 GCA_029593785.1 Cabassous unicinctus
GGGAACTAATCCTGTGGATTCAGATATGTCTAAGAAAAATTCTGCTAAAGATTCCTGGAAACCTATTCCTCCTTCTACTCTTCCACCTCCTACTAACCCTTTTACTATATTTTCTGATGGTTTTGATAATAATCCGTGTACTAATCGTGTAATGGTTCCTAACACCCATGCTTCATCGCCTCTCATGAGATGCATTGCAAAGGGCAAAAATACTGGTGATTGGATGGGTATACCTCGGCAGTTACAATATAATGATGTAGCTATTGTTCAGGTTAGGATGGCTTGTTTAGCTGCATGGATGAAAATTGCACCTCCTGGCCAACCCACTCAGTCATTTTCAAAAATAATTCAAGGGGTTAATGAGCCATATGTCGAATTTATTGCTAGACTCTCTGATGTTGTTTTGAAAACTGTGCAAATTCCTGAAGCTAGAGATTTTATTCTTTTAACCCTCACTTTTGATAATGCCAATAGTGAATGCAAAAAAGCTATAAGACCTATAAAAGCAGCTGGTGGATCACTACCTGTATTGACACCTGTAAATAACCAACATATGGTCTATACTCAAGAAGGATCCTTGGTAATTTGAAAAGAATGTGTATTCTGCCCTTTGGTGGTGCAATGTTCTATAAATGGCTGTGAGGTTTAGTTCATTTATCATATTATTCAAGTTCTCTGTTTCCTTATTGATCCTTTGTCCAGATGTTCTGTCCAATTATGAGAGTGTGGTATTGAAGTATCCAAATATTATTGTAGAGATATCTATTCTTCCCTTTAGTTTTGCAAGTTTTTGTGTCATGTATTTTGGGACACACTGATTAGATGCATAATATTTATTAGTGTTATTTCTTCTTGGTGAATTATCCCTTTTTAAAATTCATCTCTTATAGCAGTTTTACATTAAATGTCTATGTTGTCTGATGTTAGTATTATTACTCCAGCTCTTTATTAATTATATTTTTATGGAATATCTTTTTCCAAACTTTTATTTTCAGACTAAATTTGTCCTTATACACAGCATATAGATGGCTGATTTTTTATTGATTCTGTCAGACTGCTTGTTTTGTGTGGGAAGTTCAATCCATTAATTTTCAATATAATTACAGTAAAGGGATTACTTACTTCATCCATTATATCTTTTGGCTTTTCATTGACCTATTTTATTATTATCTGTCTTTATAGCCTTTTTTTACCCTTCCTAAAATTTTTCATTGGTCCCCTCTTTTTCAGGCCTCTCTATCTTATCTTTACCTTTCATGTTGCAGCACTCCTTTTCATATGTCTTGTAAATGTGGTGTCTTTGTGAATTCTCTTTTAGCTTTTGCTTATATGTGAAGACTTTAAAATCACCATCAGTTTTGTAGGACAGTTTTGATGGATAAAGAATTCTTCCCTGGGAGATTTTCTCTTTCAGAAACTTTAATATATTTATTGTTTCTGATGAGAAATCAATACTTAGTATTCCTGAGTGTCTCTCATATGTGATGAATTGCTTTTCTCTTGCTACTCTCACCATTTTCTTTTTATATCTGGCATTTTTAATTCTGAATGGTAGCTGTATTAGAGTAGGTCTATTTGGATTTCTTCTGTTTGGAGTGTGTTGTCCTTCTTGGATATTTATAATTATGTCTCTCACAAATGTTACGAAATATTTAGTCATTATTTCTTCAGATATTTTTCTGCCCCTTTTCCATTCCTTCCTCCTTCTGGGACACTTATAACAAATATGTGTGTGCATTTCCCATTGTCACTCAATTCCTTGTGACTCTGTTCCATTTTTTCTATTCTTTTCACTTTGCGTTCTCCTGTCTTTTCAAGTTCATATGCTCTGTCTGCCAACCCACTTATTCTGTCCTCAACCAATTCAAATTTTCTATTATGTGCCACAAATGTATTTTTAATCACATCCATTGTGTCTTTCATTTTGATAAGTTCTGTTTCTTTTCTTTGTAAAAGTTCAAACTCTTCTTTGTGTCCATCCAGTGTTTTCTTAATATCCTTGAACTTTTTAGCCATATCATTGAATTTATTATGGATATTTGTTTAGATATCTTTGATTACTTGGCTCAAAAACTGTGTTTCATTTAAAAGTTTAATTTGTTCCTTAGACTGTGCCATATCTCGCTGTTTCTTATTATGGCTGTTAATTATTTGCTGGAGTCTTGACATCTGATTTTTTTATGTGTTTATTCTGTGATCAGTTTCTCTTTGTAGACTATGACATTCTTATTGGATTGCTTTTTGCTAAAGCTTTTCCTGTTCCTCCTACAGGAAGGTTAGTCTTTTCTGCTTGTTTGCTTGTTTTTCATTATTACACATTTTTTTTCTTTCATTGTTATTATCTGGACAGCTAATTTGTGAGTAGTTTGTCCATTGAGACTACATTCCCATTTCCAGTTTTCTAGGCAAAAGAGTCCTAAGGGACCTATAAAGGGGTTGTAAATTGATTCCAATATGCTTTGGAGAGGAGAGTCTAAAGGACTCCAATCTTATCTTTGATATCTCCCCAAATCTACACTTTCCTAAGGTATGTAAGAGGTAGTATTTTTTATCCAGTTGTTCTCCACTCCCCTCAGATTTTTCTGTGCCTTTCAAGACACAGAAGTCAGCCACACCAGCTGACTTAGCTCCTGGTGTGGGTGTGGTTGTGGCTGATGTTGCCAGGCTAACCCTGTGTGAAACTGTTGCACAGCTCCCAGACCCTGAGATCTGAGTTATTGATCAACTGTCATTCCTTATGCTGACCCCTGTCCAGGTGGGTGTGGTGATTCTGCCAGCACTGTCTTGAGAGAGAGTCATCAGACTGTTCAAGGTTCCTTACTTTCCTGGGGCACATTAGAGATGAGAGTGCAGCAGTCCTTTATTGTGGGCATGGTGAATCTGCCTGGATTCCTGAGAGAGTGTGTGCCCCTCCTTTCTTTTTGGGGGATGTTGTGATGAAGAATTCTGCAGCACAATGCCCCCTGGAAGTGGAGGAAGCTCACACTCAGTGTGTGCCAATTCACCCTGGCTACCTTAAAGGGCTGCAGTAATCTTGGTCCCAATGCCAGACTGGAATCCAACTAGCAGAATTTTCAAATCAACAGAAGTAGTTGGTGCCAGGCCACTTATCCTCTCCTGCCTTTGGAAAGGGGAGTTTCTTCTTCCAGCTATGGAGCTGGTCACAAGGTGGCCTATCTGACCTGTGGGTGATGGACAACTGCCTCTGCAACTTGAAGGAATCTATCCAAGAATCTTTACCTGAGATTGTCCCTTCTTTCTGTTCTTCCCTGGATGGTGCTTTCTTTTCTTCCATTCCCTAGAGTCCCCAAACAATTGATCTGAACAGATCCTGACTGATTATTAGCTGCCTTGATGAATGAGCTGATTGTTAGAGCTTCCTACTCTTTCACCAATTTTGTTCTCTCTTTCATGGGTTAAACTTGATCTTCTTTTCTGGATTTTTTTTTTTTAAGTTGGATGCTGAAATTATTGATATGAGACTTTTCTTTTTTATAAATTTAATTTTTAATTATAATATATGAAACAAAATTTCTTTTAATTGTACCTTTCTATTAATTTTGACACATGTATATATGTAAACACCAGTAAAATAAGAACATAGAATTGTTGCATTATCCAAAATCCACCACACTTGATCTCTTTGTGGTCACATATTCTCCCCACACCTAACTCTTGGCAACCACAATTTCTTATTTTTAAGTGTGTTGTATAAGTGGAATCAGACTGAACCCTTTAGAGACTGGTTTTTTTAATTCATCATAATATGTTTGATATTCATCAATTTAGTTTTCTATGCATGTGTGTTTATTTGTTTGCTCTATATTTTGATCCTTTCAATTTCTGAATTGTGTTTTCCACATTACATGTATTTGTGAATCTAACCTAAAATTATATGATGTAAAATTCAGAAAAGCACTCAATTGCACCCTATTTTTCAATGTATCAACTCCCCAAAGAATCTTTTTCTTTTATGGTTGCTCTAAAGTGGTTTCAGGCAGTTATTTATTTTATCTAGAATGTATGGTGATTATATGTAGGAGAATAGGAATATATTTATCCTCCATAAATGGAACTCAGGAATTTTCATAGATATCTTTTATCATAATATAAATATTCCCTTAATTTTACATTTGATGAGCTATTTTAGATGGAATACATTTTAATTATATCAAATATCTTTCTTTCAAATAATATGAATATTTTATCACTGTTCCCTTTTGTTTTGTAATAATGGTTAAAAGCATTAATTAAGTTTTCTCAATATGGCATTCTAAAAATAAATACAACTGGGTCATGATGTATTGTCTTGTTTATATTTCATTGGCACAACTTGCTTTGTTTTGTAAGAATTTTTTTTTCTTCCTATATTTTTTGTAATAATTTAGAAAAATTATGATAAATCAACTTTTTATGCTAAAAACATGGCCTCTTAACCCCTCTCCATCAGCTTCTCCAGAAACCACTATTGTGATAATCAATGATATTCTGTGAAATATGCATGAGCATAATCTCTGGAATGATCTCCTGACTCACTTTGAAATCTCTTAACCATAATAACTCAGTTATATTTGATAATTCCCCCTTTTGGTCAAGGTCTTTTTCCAGATGAAACACTAGTTGGTACTTGGTAATTTTCTCTCTGTGCAATGGAGGTTCATCCCCAGGAGTCATGTCACACATTGGGGGAGATGAATCTAGTGAATCTACATGTTGACTTTGGTTTAGAGAAAGGCCAAATGTGTAGGTTTTTAAAAGTCATTATGAAAATGCATTTCATATTTTTTGTTCCTCAGTTTTGTGATTTAAAAAATGAAATATGATATAAACAACTAAATGGCTCTGTTCCCTAGTTTTTGCATATGAGTTCTTTGCCTGCCAATATATACTATATTTTACTTGGAAACTGAAGTCCATAATATTTGTCAGTTTCTATGTATTCATTTACAGCTTTTAATATATTCATTCCTAGTAGTTTCTCTTAGTACTTCTCTTCAGAATAATTTTCTTCCAAGTATTACCTTTCTGGGATTCTAATAGATGCAAGTTAGTGAACAGAATTGTTATTTCTAGGTTCAGTGATCATCAATGAAAGCATCTTTAAATATAAATTGAAAAAACTCTGTAGTAGTGTTGCTTCATTTATATTTTCAATAGTACTATAAATAATATTACACAGGAATGCCACCATTATATTTCATTGCTTTATTGGGTCCTCATATAATGTAGACAAAAACTGCATTGGCTAATAAGCTGTACTATAATTTTATGAAGCTTTTTAAATTCCAGAAATTGTTACTTGC
Source organism: Cabassous unicinctus (assembly GCA_029593785.1). Lineage (NCBI taxonomy): Eukaryota > Metazoa > Chordata > Mammalia > Cingulata > Chlamyphoridae > Cabassous > Cabassous unicinctus. The sequence continues at coordinate 5,304 of JAQZBX010078917.1, forward strand.
TTCATGGGCTTGATACTGATGAAATTGTAACACATTTATTATGATAATCTATTTCATTTTACATGACAAAATGTGATTTAAAATGTTTAAATATTTTATTTAAGAGATAGACTACTTGGCATTATTGCTTCATTTGATAAATTCTCATTGTAAAAATACATAAATCCTAATACAGAGATAAATTATGGGTCAAATAAATCCAAATGTCACATAATACACAGTATATATAAAATTTGGCATTGAGACAACTTTATAAAATTTTTTAATCAAATGATTGCCCTGAACAAATTAATAAAAGATCTTGAAAGATTTCTCTTACCTAATTAAAATATTCACTTTATGAGAATAAAACTTAAACCTGAAAAAAATTAAAGATAAATTTCTTAAGAAATGTGTAGGCTTGTTTATTTATTATTTGTTTATTTATTTTACCTAAATTTTAATGGAAGCTTTAGATTACAAAAATGTTTATTTATTTATTTTACATCAATTTTTAAGGAAACTTAAGTTAAATAAATGTTACATCAATGGTGGGGCAAATGTTACATATGCCCCACCACCACAAAAGTTTCCACATTAACATTGTTCATTAGTGTGCTGCACTGGTTACAATTCATGAACACATATTGAATCATTGCTATTAACCATGGACTATAGTTTATATTATAGTTTACATACCACACAATTTTATGGATTTTGACAAAATGTATATTGTCTTGTATCTATCATTGCAATGTCATGCACGATTATTCCAATGTCTCCAAAATACCTCCATGTTACACCTATTTTTCCCTCTCCCTCCCGTTAGAACCTCTGGTGACCACTGACTTTATATCAATGATACAAGTGCTTTCATTGCTATAATAATAAGTCAATAATAAGTTAATAATAGAATAACATTATCTACTTATTCCATTGTTTGTTCCTTAATCTCTATGGTTTAGAGATGGTGATGCCCACACTGTTTCTGATTTACAGTGGCTCTAGATCTCGAGGCAGATTGATGGATTTGTCTTGCTTTTAGTTGTAGGTGCTCTGTGTTTCTTTGAGTAGGCATTGTCTATCATCATCCTTTTGTTAGTTGTCCTGAGAGAGTCCAATGAACTGGAGAGTAGGTGTTGCAACTCTGCTGAGATTCAAGGCTCAACCAACATATGAATAGAACAAAGATTTAAGTCTCTGGGACATATATTTAACAAGTATAGTGCTAATTATAGCTTCAACTAGCAGGCAGAACAACCATGTGTAGGAAAATTGTAATTGAGTCTAACTGTGTTACATTAGGGAGTAGAAATTCCAGAGTAAGGCCCACCAACAGGTTGCCAAATTCCAACAGTGCTTCCTATAGTCTCTAGATGTCTCTAAAGTCCTCAGGAGCACCCCTACTTGAGGCATTTTTACTATGGCCAGCAGTGAGATTCTCCTGAGATATGCACAAGCATTACCTCTGGAATGACTTCCTGACTCATTTTGAAATTTCTTAGCAATAAACACTCATTTGTATTTAATATTTCCCCTTTTTGGTCAAGGTCTTTTTCAAATGAATTGCTAGATGATGCTTGGTAATAATTCCTCAGTGCTAGGCAGGAAGGCTCATCCCCAAGAGACATGCCCCACATTGGTGAGGGGGTAATGTACTGAATCCACATGCTTAGTTTGGCTTAGAGAGGGGCCAAATATACAGATTTTTAAAAAGTCATTAAAAATGCTCTGTAAAAGTTTCATTCTATGTTATCAAATAAAGTTACATTTAGTAATTTAAATTTGCAAAATTTGTAGAAAAAATATTAATAGTATAATGGTAACAATATTATATAATATTTTATTTTAATTTATTGCAAAAATTAGGTCCACAAAATATGGTGGGATTTAAATATTACTTTAGTCTTTTCTAAATATTTTTGAAAATTGATTTTCTTATATCAATATCTACAGACCTTTAAACTAAAATAATTTATCCTCTTCATTTTTATTTTTTATTAATAAATATTTAAACTCACCAATAAAAATTAATTGGAAATTAGGCAAAGAAGGAGATAGATAAATATTAATATCACAATTTTATTATGAAGATAGAGATGGAAAGGAAGGGAAGAAGGTAAAAAGAGAGGGAGGGGAAGAAAGAAAGAGCTTAATAAAAAGAAAGTTTCTTGCCTATTACTGATGAAGACAAAATCAAATAATTATGATGTCAGTTAAAATGATTATAATCATAGCTTCCCTTAATGTTAGAGATAATTATGAGAAGAAATTTAAACTTTAATGAAAATATTTTATATGTAGACGGGAAAAGTAAATTTGCTTGTGAGCAAATAACAGTGGATTAATTATGGACTGATCCAGGAATTGAACAATAAAGTCAAGAGAGTAATACACTGTACTTGCCCATCAGCACCCCTCTTATGGTAGGCACTCTGCCTAAAGCCTTATGCACTATTAAGAAATGATTCATATCCCCTACAATGACATTTTCAAATCCTAGTTCCCAGTCCTTTGCATTTGAAAATTGGATATTTAAAGATGTTTTAAGTTAAGAAGAGAGGAACAAATGTAGCTCAGTAGTTGAATGCCTACCTTCCACGGACAAGGTTCTGGGTTAAATCCCAGGACCCTCATAAATAAAAGACAAATAAATAACACACACCCACACAAGTTAAGATGAAGCCAAAATGAATATGACTGGGACTTATTTCAATTAGACTGGAGTACTTATAAGTAAGGAAATTTGGACACACTGAGGTGTCCAGAAGGGGACAGGCAGCCTTGTTATATTTAGTTAAATATTATGAACAATTGACATCCAGAATGCTATAGAATTCAGAAAAAGCATGATGCTGATGTCACCTTGATTGTGGGCTTCTATCCTTCAAAACTGTGAGACAATAAATTCTTGCTGTTTAAGACAACCAGGCTGTGGCATTTGTTATAACATCCATGGCATCACCAAAATTGTAATTCATGAATTCACAAGGTTGAAAAGAAGTACCAGAAAATAATATGCACATATTAAATTAATTATTTTAAAATCAATATCCCTGTAACAATGTTTTGGAAACTTTATTAGTATCCATATCATATGACATTCTCCTAATTCCTCAATAGCACATCATTATGCTATTGCTTCCTCGGTGGAAATTTTTGTCTTGACTAGACTCATTTTGCACCTGTGCAGCTCTTAATTGTAATCATTCTCAAAAATTAGTTATCTAAATTTGTCATCAAACCTGTTGTTGAGATAAAGCTGACATTTTTATTATTCATGGCAAGGGAGTACATCCACCTTCTAAAGTGTGTCAGTGTCTCAGAGGGGAAAAAGTAATGTCAGAAATGATGGAGAATTGGAGGGGATATAAGTGAGGATTGGATAGGTATGAGGTACAACAATTCAAGATTGATGCAAGGAAGTGGGTGTGGCTCAGTGGATAGAGCACCCATTTACCATATGAGAGGCCCCGGATTCACTTCCCGGCGCCTCCTTGTGAGGGCAGGCAGGCTCCTGCGGCGCCGTGGGCTGATGCGGCAAGACCTCCCAGCAAGGGGGAGATAAGCAGACACGGAGAAGGCACACAGCGAATGGACACAGCAGCACAAGCAGCAAGGGGGGGATAAATAAATAAAATAAATAAATCTATTAAAAAAAAAAAAGATTGATGCAAACAGCAAGGCATTGACCTGGAGGTGAGATTCAAAGAATCTTAGGGAATAAATCTTAGGGAATAAAGTATATGTTGACATTTTTCACTGGACAGTTGATGGGTATTTCAGGAATTTCCAATAATAAACAGGAAATAATTTTCCTCAGCAGAATATTCCAAGAAAAATAAGGTTATGACAAGTAAGAAATAGGATTATCCATTTCATGCCATTCAAGACAGACGAACAGCTCAAATTCATGCCATTGTTTAAAATAAGTGGTGGTTTTTATTCTTAGTGCCCAGGTTTAGGTTCTCAGTCACAACCTAGTTGATTTATCTTTCCAATAATTTCTAAAAAGTTCATTTCATGTACAAACTGTCTTTGTATTAAAGACTATGAAATGATCTACTGCCATTATATATAAGAAGAAGTTAAAAATGTTATATAGTTTATGTTAACATTAATATAAAATTATTTTTCTAAACAATGGGAAATAAGGTAGCATATTTTCTTAATATAACATATGACGAATATTCCAGTGCCTACAATATACTATAACAGACATTTCATTCTTTAATTACTTGAATCTGAGTTATTTCTTCAAAGTGTGAAAATCAATTTAATAAGTCACATGGATTATGTCCAAAGCCTACATTTACCAAAAAAATAAGATTCTAACAAATACAACATTGAATTTTGGCAAGCAAGTGCAATCTCTATATTTTATTCCTCTGTTATATTAGCATTGACAATGCTAATGACACAATAGGGGTGGTGCTGAGGAGCTCTATTTCAGCAAGAGGCAAATTAAATTGGGAGAATCATGGCTTTTCCTCCTGAAATTTTGTCTTAGGAAACTTCATGTCTAGCTGAAAAACTAGAAATGAGTCTCTTGGGCTGGACAAAAATAATGTGTGTTTCATGTCTCTTAAGAATATTTTTGCTTCCTAAAATAATTCCTCTGAATATCATTCTCTAATAAAATGTTAAACACTTTGCAGTCAGATGATGAATTCTTTCTAGAACTGCTCTCTAAATATTATAATGCTCTGGCCACATTAAAGACTATTTTCTCCATTTCAGAAATATTAGAATTTATATACAGATCTCTACCCGTTGTCCATATCTATCCTGAGGCTTTCTTTGACTATTTCAGAACATCTGAAAAGGAGTAAGAAGTAAAAGAGTGATAATGGAAACTCAATTCAAATATCAAATTGCCTAGGGATAGTTAGAAAGGCTGAAACTTCAGACCAAAATATGATGAAAACAATATAAGATAAGCTATGATTATACCTAAGAGTTAAGTAAATGCTTCTTTATCCATGGGCTTTTGTTAATTGAACATTCTTAGCTACATGTTGCCTTTCATTTCTTTTTTCCTTTTATTTATTTATTTTTGTGTGTGTTTTACCTGCTTCCCTTCACCTTTATGCACATAGGTATTTGATTTTCACAGCTCATTCCAGAGGAATTAATACTACCATTTTCATTACAGATATTAAAACTTAAGAGAAAAGATCTTCTCTAAAGCCCTTGTCTAGCTAAGTAACATGATTACAATCAATGTATGATGCTTCATTTTTTTTTTGTTCTTTCAAAATATGAATTCCTGTGAACTACTGAAGGGAGAAAATCACTACATTCCACTGAAATATTGAATCATTCTGGGAATGGATGGTGTGAGGAATTCTAACACTTGCTGTCATGCATAAATGAGCACACTGTGTTCTGATTCTCTTCATTGAGATGTTCTCCTGCATTATTGCAAAGGGTAGATTGTGAAAATCAGATGTATGCAAATGGAGATTTAGGATGCAGTTTAATTGGTAAAATGATGATTTCTTGGTATGATTGTAAAGTTTTCCTTGAACAGCCAAACTCCTCCTCCTTTTTGTCAGTGCCTAAATTCATTGTGTGATTTAGATATGGTTACTCCCTAGAGGAAGAACTGCCCCAATCCCACCCATTATGTAATTCTGGATTCCATATTGATTTCTCCCCATTGATATTTGTGTAATTCTCACTTAGTTATTTGTTTTTAAATGTTAAATTATGTCACATCCTGTTTTCTCAAACTGTGATTTTTCCTTCATGTGAGATCTTCTTCATAGACATATATGCTGTTATTTTACTCAGTTGCTCATTATTCAAGGTCAAGTGCACCATTCACATTCTTCCCTATTGCCACATTTCTTCTTTATTCTTTCAATGATTAACAATTATTGTTTTATTCTGTTTCCAAACACTTCTATTAATAGTTGCAGGATCTCATAATTTTTAAAAAATGATGTAATTTTAATGAAAAAAAAAAGCTAATATTATTAGCTTTCTACTCCTTTCTCTCACTATGGGAAAAAGTCCCTAATATCCCTGAGTTTCTAATCATTAAGAATTATTGCAACTCATAATGCTAATGCTTCTTAGGTTGTTGACCCCCTCAGCTGCATACTCACACACATGCATGAACTGATAGATACACACACATGCACAGAGAGATAAAAGCACTACATGTAAATGGCAAGTTTTCACTAGGATGACTTCTCTTATGGAGAAAAGATTCTCTTAATCACCTTTATATTATTTGATGTCACCTAAAAAAATACCTGATTAAGAAAAATCTTTGAATTTTTAAAATCTGCTAAATATATTTGCTAAATTTTCAACTATTAATTAACACACCAGAAAATATGCTACTCTTTTGTATTGGTAGAGAATGTGGTAATTTAGTAATATATTTTTACTTATTAAACAACAGTTGAGTTCTACACCATACCTGCAAGGCAGCCAAAAATTGATACATAACTTTTATTGATGAAGTATTGGATTTCAAAGACCATATAATTCAAATCCACATTTCCCCTAAGAAGGAGATTGGAAAAAGATGTGATATCATATGACATTATTTATTTTTAAACATTCTTTTTTAATATTCATTATGTCTTAATGCTTCTATATATGTGCCTTCTCATAATGAATATGTGTCCAGAATATTATTTTCCAATGACAAAAGTAGACAAATGAAGAAAATAGTAGTAAAATGTTTACATATAATCCTAATATATAGAGTATGTATCAAAAGCATATTTCTTTCTTTCTTTTTTCAGTTCATATTGTGGAATTCTTTAAACCTGGTCTTACATATGCTTGAGTGATTTTGATGATGCTTTGTTAATTATTTTCAGATACCAATGTTTTTAATTTTTATAATATTTTGCATTTTCCCATTTCTTTTCTGAGCTCTGCCTCCTGGAATCCATCTTATTTTGTTGCCTCTAAATTATATTTGGACACTTATTTCTTTGTTTGTTTTCCCTTTCTGAAATCATGTTACCTGTAATTTATTTTGACTATTTATAATAATTTACCTGAAAACTTCTTGTGTCTTTGATATTCTCTTGTTTTGTATGGTCTTAGAACAGGGGTTCTTAATAAGGGGTCCATGAGCTTGAATTGAAATTTAAAAAAAAATCATTCTTGTGGGGATGTGTTGGTGTGGATGTGATATATTTATTAAATAATACACAGTATAGTGTGGATTTAGTAAAAGGTCTGTGGTTTTCACTTGACTGGCAAAGGGTTCCATGGACCAAAAAAGGTTAAGAGCTCCTGTCTTAGAGAGATCATTTTTAGCCCTATTCATCACTCCTGAGAGACTTAATACTTTAGTATGTGAATACACATGTTTAGAACAGAATGTAGGGATTTACACTCTACCTTCATTATTCTTTTATTCTCAAATACTGGGCAAATTAATTAATTCCTCTTTACAACACCTTCTTCCTCTGTAAAATTGATATAGTACTTATGCCAGCTTCTTTGAAGAATTTTAAATATTAATTGAGTTGATGCGATTAAAGTGCTTAAAACAGAGAGGATACTGCAAAGGACTTGCATCGCACCATTTCAGATAATGATGATGAAGGAGAATGCTACATATCTTTTACAGCACAGCCATCTAAGTGACAGAGAAAAAAAATTAAACCCAGACAATTTAACCTTAGGGCATTGTGTTTTTTGCTTTATTAAATATGTTTTTATTAAAGTATATAATTTACACAAGAATATACATAAACATTAAGTGTATAGTAAGAGTTGTGAACTTACAAAATAAACTTGTATAGCATCATATATGAGTCCCATACTTGACCCCTCCACCAACATCTTACATTGTTGTTGAACATTTGTTACAAAATATGCAAGAGCATCATAAAAATGTTATTACAAATGACTGCTATTTCTCCTTTAAGATTTCCCCCTCTGATCATCAAAATACAAATTATCCCCTCATTTATGCAAAGTGAAAATTACCAGATTTAAACTTCAGGTAGATGTATAGAAAAAAATTACTAATTTTACTGAGTCCTGTTTTTATCAAGTTTATTTGAGCACAAAATTTGACTTCAAGAAATATACTTTAATATACTCCAGAGAAGTTATCAGTAGAATGTAAATGAGTAAATGTTTTCTCAGAACATGTGTGAATAGAGATAACTCTTTAGAATCTAATGGGTCTATAAGTAATGGTGCAAAGACCCCATTCATGGGGAGTGTCTCTAGATTTAATATTATTACATAAAAATGACTTTTTTGTAGTCCTGTGTATTGTATGGATTTAACAAACCTGAGAGGGTCCATGTGATTCATCTACATGTCAAAATGATCTAGGTTATCTGCCTTCCCTGCTGGTTCAAAGATAGAATTAAATTCTAATCCCAAAAACCTCCTTTGTGTATTATGAATTAATCTATGTATATAAAACAGTATAGTTATGTAACATCCCTATAAGAATTGATAAAATAGCAGCTCAAATTTTTTTCTGCATTGGTGGTTCAGATAATTTAACACACAGACCCTCACCAATTTTAAAGATCGTATTGTGTCAAGGTGAAGATTTTGCTCCTGTTTTGTTTCAAAGTCTTGGCAGTTTGAAAACTTAATAACAAAAGTTGGAAAACTGAGAGATGAATTTGTGCCCATACTGCAGTTTTAAGTTGTGAAATTCAATAGAAATAAACATGTATATTTCAAACTATAGGGTTAAACAATATTTAGGTATATACAAAGAATCTCATGCTGTCTTTTCTTTTGCCCAGCCTATGGAGAGTAGTG
>JAQZBX010078918.1:0-14049 GCA_029593785.1 Cabassous unicinctus
GAGAAGTAGATGACTCTACAATATTAGTTGGAGACTTCTATTCACCACTTTCCGTAGTGGGTAGAACACCTGATCAAAAGATAAATAAAGAAACATAGAACTTGAATAATACAAAAAAATGGACTAGACCAAACAGATATCTATAGAGCATTGCACCCCAAAACAGCATTATATACATTCTTTTGACGAAATCATGGATCCTTCTCCAAGACAGACAATATGTTGGGTCACAAGACAAGTATCAATAAATTTAAAATATTTGAAATTATACAAAACACTTTCTCTGATCATAACAGAATGAAGCTGGAATTCAATAATTGATGGGAAAAGGGAAAATTTATAAATACGTGGAGATTAAACAATACACTCTTAAGCAATCAATGGGTCAAAGAAGAACTTGCAAGAGAATTCAGCAAATATCTTGAGATGAATGAAAAAAAGAACACAACGTATAAAAACTCATGTGACACCACAAAGGCAGTGCTGAGAATGAAATGTACAGCCCTCAATTCTTATATTACAAAAGAAGAAAGAGCTGAAATTGAAGACCTAACTGCACCCCTGGAGGAATTCGAAGTATAGCAAACTAATCCCAAAGCAAGCCAAAGGAAAAAATCAGAGCAGAAATAAATGAAATTGAGAAACAATAGAGAGAATCAAGGAAACCAAAAGCTGGTTCTTTGAGAAGATCAACAAAATCAAACCCTTAGCTAGACTGACAAAGAAAAAAAAAGAAGATTCAAATAAATAAAATCAGAAATGAAAGGAGGGACATTACCAGTGACCCCACAGAAATAAGAGAGATCATAAGATGATACTATGCAAATCTGTATGCCAAAAACCTAGAAAATGTAGACAAGATGAACAAATTCCAAGAAACACACATGAATCTCCTACACTGACTCTAGAAGAATCAGAAATCCTGAACAAACTAATCACAAATGAACAGATTGAAACCGTCATCAAAAACCTTCCAAAGATGAAAAGCCTGGGATTAGATGTCTTCAAAGGTGAATTCTACCAATAATTAAAGACAACCTAATACTGATTTTCCTCAAGCTTTACCTAAATTTGATGAGGAAAGAATGCAATCAAAGTCATTTTTGAAGCCAAAATAACCCTAATACCAAAACCAGATAAAGACAGTATGAAAAAAGAAAATTACAGACCAATATCTCTAATGAATATAGATGTAAAAATACTAAACAAAATATTTGAAACCGAATTTAAAAGCACATTTAAAAAGTTATACACCATGATCAAGAGGGTTTTAACCCAGGCATGCAAGGGAGGTTAAATACAAGAAAATCAATTAGTGTAATAAACCACACTGAGAAAATGAAGAAGAAAAATCACATGATCAATAGTGAAAATTTTACTTCTTCCTTTCCCATTTGGGTGCCTTTTATTTATTTGTCTAGCATAATTGCACTAGCTAGAACTTCTAGCACAATATTGAACAATCATTGTGACAGTAGCCATCCTTTTCTTGCTCCTGATCTCTGTCACTATTCACTGATGACATGATTCTATATTCAGAAAATCATGAAAAATTTCAAAACAGCTACTAGAATTAATATATGAGCCCAGCAAAGTGGCAGGATACAAGATTAATATGCAAAAATAATAGATTTTCTATACACTACTGATGTGCAATATGAGGAGGATATCAGGGAAAAATTCCATTTAAAATAGTGAATAAAATAATCAAATGTTTAAGAGTAATCTTAGTGAAGGACATAAAGGACCTGTATTCAGAAAACTACAAAACACTGCTAAAAGAAACTGAGGAAGACATACATAAATGGAAGGACATTATTTTTTATGAATTGGAAGACTAAATAACATTAAAATGTCAATTCAAACCAAACTGATTAACAGATCAATGTAATCCCAATAAAAACCCCAACAGCAATTTTTGCAGAATTCTAAAACCCAGAATTCAAATTATTTGGAAAGGTAAGGGACCTTGAATAACATAAATTGTCTTTAAAAAACAATAATGTTGGAAGACTCTCACTCCTTTACTTTAAAGCATATTACTCTATTTTAAAGATCTGTGGTTGGCAGTAGTTTCTTAAACATTACACCCACAGCACCAGCAATAAATAAATAAATAAATAAGTAAATAAATAAATAAATAAATAAATAATTAAATGGGACTTTCTCAAAACTAAACACATTTGCACCTTCAAAGGGATCTGTCAAACGGGTGAAAAGGTAGCCATCTCATTGGGTCAAAATATTTGGAAATCACATATTTGATAAGGGTTTAATATCCATGATATACAAAGATATTATACAAGTCAACAATAAAAAGACAAACTATCCAATTAAAATATGGGCAAAAGACTTGAAAAGACAAATGTCCAAATAAGAAATATAAATGGCAAAAAAACATATGAGAAATGTTCAACAACACTAGGGATTAGGGAAATGCAAATCAAAACTATAAGATATCATTTCACAACTATTGGACTGGCTGTTTTTAAAAAGTCAGAAAACTGTAAATATTGGAGACGATGTGGTGAGATAGGAATACTTATTTACTGTTGGAGTGAATGTAGAATGATACAGCTAATGTGTAGGACTGTTTGGCATTTCCTAAGGAAGTTGCATATAGACTTGCCATGGGACCGGGCAATACCATTGCTAGGTAAATACCCAGAAGAACTGAGAGCAGTGACAAGAATAGACATCTGCACACCAATGTTCATAGCACCATTATTCATGATAGCCAAAAGTTGGAAACAACTCATGTGTCCATCAAGTCATGAATGGATAAACAAATTGTTGAGTACACACATAATGGAATATTATGTAGCAGTAAGAAAAAATGTGGTTGTGAAACATATGATAACATGGATGAACTGGGGAGACATTATGTTGAATGAAATAACCCAGACACAAGAGGACAAATACTATATGACTGTGCTATTATGAATTAATATTTTATGTGAAATATAAATATATCATGTGAAATATGAATATGGGTAAAATTTCATATATAAGAATGTTTTTCTTTGAAGCTGAACAAATGTAGGTTAATACTACAAAATGTTAATATCAGATCCCCAAAAAACCATTTTACTAAGCAAAGGACACCAGACACAGATTACTACATATTTTATGATTCCATTTATGCAAAATATAAATATAAATCAATTAAAAGATGAAATTAGATTAGTGGTTATGTAGGGCTTGGGTAGGAAACAGAATGGGTGTAGAATTTTTCTTTTTGGAGTAATGAAATTCTTCTAAAATTTTTGAGATGATGAATGTTCAACTTTGTGAGTATACTAAAAGCCATTGATTATACACTTATGATAGATCACAAGGTATGTGACTATATCTCATTTAGACTGCTTAAAGAACAAATAAATAATTGTGCAAGAATAGCCAGAAATAGCAGCTATGTACAGCAAGAGAACATAGACTGAGAGGTTAGGAATTTTCTTCTTTGCTTGTCTGTTTTTGGATTGTTATTATTATTAGTGAATTAATGAAAATGCTCTAAAAATGATTAAAGTGATGACCACACAACTATGTGGTTGAAATAAATACCACTGATTGTACAATTTGGATGAAATGTATGCTTTATTAATATTTATCAATAAAATTGACTTGTTTAAAAAAGTTTGTGGCTATTCAGTGTTCTCTTAATTCCATATCATTTGGTGATATATAAATATTTCTCTAGAATATATTTAGGATTGGATTTCTAGGACATGGGAACATGGTATGGTCAATTTTCAACAATTATCTTCCAAAGTATGTTGTTGTTTATATTGATTTACACCCAACAGTAATTCATGAGTTTTTTAATTGTACCAAATTCTTGCAAACACATATTATACTTAATCTGTCTATCTTTGGCTGATGTTTGAAAATCATACAATGAAAATACAACAGTGAATATCAGACTCATCTGTGCATACATTGTTCTTCCCTGGTCTCTTGGCTAGTCCACCACTTAAGTGGCTTTCTGAATATTTAAAGAGTCATCCTACTCCCACTAAAACACCCAATTTTCTGAATGTCCTTGTCAGGTTTTTCAAATGCATGTTATAATGACAAATTCTATGAATATGGAATGTCTTATTCATCATATTATTACACATCTATCATTGAGTCTTATCAAGTAAGATTTCATAATAAAATGAAATCTGGCAGTGCATGCAACTCCAAGAAATTCACTTGTCTTTCCATGTACACATTACATTATTGTAGCTGGTATGACAGTATGATGGAATATCTTACTGAACATTAAAGTACCAATTGAGAAAAATCACCATGAAAATGTGAGGCTGTATCTTTAAGGACCAATGTTTCTTCCATAGCCAGAATAATAACAAGGGATATTAATGAAATCAAGGGTATCAAGTGAGGTAAGTGCAAGTAGTTACCTTTACTTTTACACTAAAAACCCACTTAGAGAATTCTGGCTTTCACTCCCACCATTTTCAGCTCAACAACGTTCAAGGTCTAAGTCATGTAGAGGTTATGTTTTCAATAGGGAACACAGCAGTGATTTAATTGACTTAGTAATTGAAGATATGACTTGAAAATTTGGGGCTACTCACATCTCTATTAAACAGACAGAAAAATAAGGGGCTGAATTAATAGAAACTGATGAGTAGAGGAAATTTGGTGGCAGAATCACAATGAGTACCGAGATAAACAATATTTTCTACTCATGGAATTCTATAAGGCACCTCTTAAAATTATCAAGACAAATGCAAAGACAGTGAAAAAATAAAGCAACAAATAATGTAAGCTATAAAGTCTACTAAAATCTCATGATGAATTGAAGCAACAAAGACTGTTTTAACAGTTCATTTTTTTGCTTGTTAGATTTATACTTAGGTGTGTGTGTGTGTGTGTGTATACACTCACATTTATATACTAATATATTTGCATATTAACTAAATAAATTTTCTATTATTCTTATTTCACAAAATACATTTTAGTAGTTAATTTTGCAATTCAATCTTTATGTTACAGTTCTTCAATTTGGATTGTGCCCAACATTAAAGAGAAACAAACATTTTTCTTAACATTATCCACATATGTCTACAAAGGCAATGTTATGTTGTATTTATCCTTATGTGTGAAAAGTGATTAAACCTTTGTAGATTCATCTTGTCCAACAGGAGGAGAAAGATGTTACTGTTTTAATATGGAGTTGCAATAAATATAGGAAAGTGTTAATTAATTCTGAATAGCTGAAGGGTTTAAAAGGTCTATTCTTTTGAACTTAGCTAAAAATTCACCCTTCTAAAATTTATTCTGTGTTACTTGGACTGAGAGTTCAAAAACTGAGTTTCTCCTATACCAGATGGTTTCCTATTAGTCTTATCTAAGAAATGTGTAAGAGAAAGGAGAAAAGACAGCATTATGCTCTCAAAATAAACCGTTAAAATAAGATGACGATGACTTAAGACAACTGTGTGAGGAGTATGGAACATCAATGAACATGAGAAAATAAATAAAAATTAATGAAACATAAAGAAGTCTGTATAAATTTAAAGACTACACTTTGTATAACATCTCATATAGATTTTAGGGTTCAGTGTTGACTAGACACCTATTTCACAAAGCTACTTCCCTTCCAAAATCAACAATGGTAAAATACTTTCCAAAAAGCATTCTTCTTCTGAAGTTTCGGAGAGTATAAATAAGAGGATTGAACATACTGGCAATATTGGTGTGAAAAATAGCACTTTGCATGGAAAGGTTATGATAGATATAATGCAAATGAAGAAAATAGGCACAAAGAATGGAATAACAACAGTTTAAAAAGAACTACTAGTAGAATAAGCTTTGCTACAGTCTCCTTCAGGGTATGTCTTGATGGTGTATATTATCAGAAAATAAAATACAATAAAAATTGCAAAAGACACCAAAGTTATTAGACCTGAAATCACTATTGCCAAGAGAACAATTCTTTATTTTTAATTTTTTTAATTTACTTTATATTTTTATATCTAAAGGAGCTTTAGATTATAAAAATGTTACATAAAATAGTCGGGCTCTGGCCCCCTGCCCGGGGGCAGCAGCGGCAGGGCAGGGGGCGGCGGGTCCCTGGCGGGCGGCTGGGCCGTGGCGCGGCTTGAGGGCTGCGAGTTCGAGAACCTGATGAAGAAGCGCTCGGTGACTATCGGGCGCAAATCGTCGCAGGGCTCGGTGGACATGAGCATGGGCCACTCGAGCTTCATCTCCCGTCGCCACCTCGAGATCTTCATGCCCCCGGGCGGCGGCTGCTCAGCCCAGGCCTGACTCCGGCGCAGACGCGACTTCTACCTGCGCTGCCTCAGCAAAAAACGGTGTGTTCACGGACGGCGTGTTTCAGAGGCGCGGGGCGCCGCTGCAGCTGCCGCGCGGTGCACGTTCAGGTTTCCCAGCACCAACATCAAGATCACGTTCACTGCGCTGTCTAGGGAGAGGAGGGAGGGGCAGGAGGCTCCCGAGGCCCCTGTACAGCCCGTGCAGCTCCAGAGGGGCAGGAGGCTCCTGAGGCCCCTGTACAGCCCGTGCAGCTCCAGATCTCACCCGTGACCATCCGCATTCCAGACAGCATGGCCCACCTGATCAGCCCCCTGCGATCCCCTACGGGAACCATCAGCGCTGCAAACTCCTGCCCATCTAGCCCCTGTGGAGCGGGGTCTTCGGGGTTCAAACTGGGCCGTAATACCATCTGACCTCAATTTAATGGCTGATAACTGACAGCCAGAGAATGAAAAGGAAGCTTCTGGAGGATACAGCCCAAAGGATGATTCAAAGCCACCTTATTCCTATGCACAATTGATAGTACAAGCAATTATGATGGCTCCTGATCAGCAGCTCACCCTGAATGGAATTTATACACACATCACGAAGAATTACCCCTACTACAGGACTGCGAACAAGGGCTGGCAGAATTCAATTCGCCACAATCTCTCTCTGAATCATGATTTCATCAAAGTACCACGCTCCCAGGAAGAACCAGGCAAAGGCTCCTTTGGAGGATAGACCCTGCCTCTGAAAGCAAATTAATAGAGCAGGCTTTTAGGAAGAGACGGCCTAGGGGCGTGCCTTGCTTTAGAACCCCTCTGGGACCACTCTATTATAGAAGTGCCCCAGCCTCTCCCAATCACGCTGGAGCGCCTTCTGCTCATTCCAGCAGCATGCAGACCCCTGAAAGCCTCTCACAGGAAGGGTCTCCAGCACCCCTGGAGCCCAAGCCGGGGGCCCCACAGCCCAAGCTCATTGTCATCCAGGAGGCAAGGTTCGCCCAGAGCACCCCAGGTTCTCCACTTTCTGGTCAGCCAGTGTTGATAACTGTACAGCGTCAGCTGCCACCAGCCCTGAAGTGGATCGCCTACACGGTGGCAGCCACGCGGTACCAGCAGCCCATCATGCAGACGGTCCACGTGGTCCACCAGGTGCCAGCGGCGCCAGCTCCTAGCGTGGCCGGGCTGGCACCCATAAACACGTACACTGTGACCAGGCAGGCTGTGGTCGCCCACGCAGCGGTGGTGCCGCCTCCAGAGCCGCAAGAGAATGTAGACCACAGGGAAGTCAAAGTGAAAGTAGAGCCTATCCCTGTGATTGGCCACGCTGCACTGGGAGCTGCTGGCCCGGTGATTCAGACAGCCCAGGCCGACCCCATCCAGAAGGTCACCATAGTGCAGCAGGCACCTCACGGCCAGCACCAGCTTCCCATAAAAACTGTAGCTCAGAACGGGACGCATATCGTGCCCATCGTGCTGCGGGCCATGGCTGGGGGAGCAACGCAGCCGCAAGCCCTTTGCACATGTTGGCGACTCAGCCTCAGCGTCAGCCTCCCTGCCCACAAAGCGTCAGAATGGCAGCCAGTCAGAGCAGCCGGAACTGAAGCGGCTCAAAACAGAGGAGGGTGAGAGCATCGTGATCGCTGTGAAGGTGGACACGCCCCCCACAGCCACAAGGGGAAAGGGCATCCAAAATCAGACCCTGGGATACACCTCCTGCTTTAAGAAATATCAACGTTGTGGTGCCAAAAGGAGACATTTGCTCTCATGTGACACATGGAGCATGGTGTCACCTGGGGTCTCACCTGGTGGGGGCACTGTGGTTGGATTTCAGCTCTCAGCACTGTACACGCAAAACCCAGGTGGCCTTAAAACTCCTCAACTTAAAAATAGAAATCACACTTGAAAAAAACTACACAACAAACCTTGTTCCAGCGGCAGTGGTCTCCTTCCCTGTCAGGTACTCCTGAGCTGCCGCTTTTGAGGGCTCAGCTTTGAAATAACATAAAGCTCCAGCTCCTTCCTTGAGACCGAGCATCTCCTGAACGGCACCCATGCCTAGAGGGAGAGGACATCGCGGGGATCCGGCTGGAGCCTCTGCCACACCGCCCTCTGGGACCGGCCGCCGCAGGCTCTGGGAGGCAGACAGTGTTTTGTTGTTCACATGTGGAATTAGAATATTTTGAGGTGTACTTTTCTTTCTTTACAAAATAATGAGGTCTGACATTTCAAATCACTCCATTTCCCCTCTGGATATTTTGGAATCACACAGTAATTCTCATATGAAATTTCGTTTGGGGAAAAGAAACTGTAGTTTTTGTTTTTGTTGTTTGTTTTCAGTCCATGAAAGGTTGACTTTTGTCTGTCCTGTTAAACTTCAGATGAAGCTCTTCTGACTCCCGCAGTGGGTCGTGGTGGAGCAGCTTCCTGGTGAGTTTCCTTGCCTCTGTCTGCCGTGTTGCCCGCTTCCTACCCGTATGTACCCTGAGGACCCAGGCTGGGCCGCAGGAAAGACTTGTGAGAACTCATGGAGCCGCCCTTAAGCATTTCTCTTTCTTGCTACTTTTTGTTGTTTCTTTGTGTTGACTTTGTCCCTGGCATAATTCTCCACTCTTAAGTAAAACAAGTCTCGCTAAATATTGTGTATGTTTAAAACGAAGGAAAAAAATATATATATATATGTATATAGGATATTCTTATATACCCCACCCCCTACCACTCACACATTTTCCCACATTAACATCTTTCTTTAGTGTGGTACATTTGTTACAATTGATGAACACATGTTCAAGCATTGCTAATAACCATGAACTATATAGTTTACATTATAGTTTACACTTTGTACCACACAATTTTATAGGTTTTGACAAAATGTATAACGGCCTGTATCCATCATTGCTATGTCATGCAGGACAATTCTAATGTCCAAAAAATGCCCTATGTTACACCTATTCTTCCCTCTCCTTTCTCTCAGAACCTCTGGTGGCCACTGTATTTATATCAGTGATAACAGTTCTTCCATTGTTAGAATAATATCATCTGTTTTAGAACAGAGTTACCTTCCTCTGTTATGTTTGTTCATTCCTCTATCTTGAAGATTTTGCGAAGGTGATGCCCACTCTGTTTTTGATTGAGAGGGGTCTTATATCACATGGGGCAAACAGATGCAACCATCTTGCTTGCTGTTGTAGACACTGTGATTTTTGATATGAATGTTGTCCATCATCAACCTTTTGTTAGTTGTCCAGGGCAATGAACTGGATAGTAGGTGTTGCAATTATGCTGAGATTCAGGGTTCAATGGGCAAATGAACAGAATGAAGATTTAAGTCTCTGGGACAACATTTAATGAGAATATTGCCAAATATGCATTCAAATAAAAGGGGCAGAAGACCCATATGTTGGGAAATTGTAAATGAGTCTAACTCTGTTACTCATTTATGTTACATTAGGGAACATATATTCCAAGGTTAGTCTTACTGATGGGATGCCAAATTACTGATCTTGTCTGCCATGCCTATAGTGTCTAGACATCTTTAGAGCCCTCAGGATCCCCACTGTTTGAGGCATTGTTTACTATGTCAGTCAAAGAGATCCTGCTGAGACATGTACAAATGTAGCCTCTGGAATAAACTTGACTCACTTTGAAAACTCTTAGCCATAAAAACTCATTTGCATTCAATATTTCCCACTTGTTGTCAAGGTCTATTTCCAGATTCATCACTAGTCTGTGCTTGGCAATAATCCCTCAATTCCAAGAAGTCACATCCACAGTAGTCATGTCCAATGTTGGGGAGAAGTTACTATATTTATATGGTTAGTGTGGCTTAGAGAGAGGTAACATTTGAGAAAAGAGGTTTTCATGAGGGAACTCATAGGCAGTATATAATACTAGACTAAGTTTCAGTTTCACGAGAAAAGGATCATAAGTGCATCATCAGTATGATGAACCTGGTGTAATTGTCTGTCCTCTTTCACTAGGCAATGTCCATGTACTCAGGGAAGTTTTGCTGCTCTAATACAGAATGACACAGTACTTCTGAGGATGGGAATTCAATATTCTTTTGGTTATTGTGTGGGTCTCCACCCAGGAAGATAATGACCCATGACCAACTGAACATATCTGTATGCCATAGAGTCATGCCCAAGGTGCACTCCTCCCCACACATCCCCCATGACCAACACTTCTCATTAATGATTTCCCCTCATATGTAAAATATTATTAATGGGGGAGAGTGGGACAATGGGAGGGGTTTGGATATATGGGTATCCCCTGTATTCTCTATATGACTTGTCTGTAAAATAAAGCTCCTTTGAAGATAAAACAAAAATAAATTAAGACACTGGAGGAACATATGGAAGACATTGTCACTGTTCATAAAATGTAGATCTTACAGTGATGAAAGACACAATGAAAATAATTTTATTTTTTTGTATTTTTGTATTTCATTTGTTATTTATAATTATTATTATTTTATTTCCCTATATTTTTAATTGTTTATTTTTTGGTTTGTTTGGGGGGAGGTTTTAGATCACAGAAGGTTCACAACTGTGTCATTCTCCACTTTTATAGGGTTTGACAAAATTTAAAGTGGCCTCAGCAATGAGGGAAACCCCTCAGCCAAACAGTTGGATATGTTAAAAGAGTTAACTGAGGATTTCAGACATCAGAAAGAATTTCTGACTTTAAAACAGCCAGCTACTCTTGGGGAATTGAACTCCATCTTTATAAGTTTCCAATGTACAGCCTGCTATATGGAATTCAGAATTGCCAATCTCCAAGTTTTTGTGAATCAACGTCTCGCTGGTTTGGGGAATTGTTTTCCTCCCAATTTCTCCATTTTAGAATGGAAATGACTATCCCATGTCTGTCCACCATTGTATATTTGAAGCAGATAATTTGTGTTCTAGGCATCACAGGACCACAGACATAGAAGAATTGTGCCCCAGGACAAATCACCACACCCATACTGATTTTGAAGTGTCTTTGTATTTAGCATTGGTACTGAAATAATTTAAGGCTTTTGGGATGTTTTGATGGAATGAATACAATTTTCAAGCAAAAAAAAAAAAATGTCTGTTAGGGGTTCCAGAGGGCAGAATGTGATGGTTTGGAGCTATGTACCCGAGGAAAACATGTTCTTAAGTTTAATATATTCCAGTGTGTAAGGACCCATTATATTCAGGACCTTTTGATGTGGTTACTTCAGTTAAGATATTGTACAACTCAATCAGGATGGGTCTTGATCTTAGTAGTGGAGTCCCTTATAAGCAGAATGAAATTCGGACACGTGGAGAGAAAGCCACAGAAGGAGCAGTCAGAAGCTCAAATGAATGGAACTTGGAAGGGAAGGGAGAGGCCATCATTTACAATGCCATGTGACAAAAAAGTCAAGGACCTAGAATCACCAGCAGCCAGGCCCAGAACACTGTAGTCTTTGGGGAAAAGTATCACCCTGATGATACCTTGATTTGGAATTCTCGTAGCCTCAAAACTATGAACTAATAAATTCCCATTGAGCAGACAAAAAACTAAATCATTGCTAAGCTCATGTAAACCTCCATTCTTACCACTATTGACATATTTTTCATGACTCTATTGAACAATGACAGAAGTTCATGTAAAAAGAGGTTTACTGGGAAAAGATCCAAGATGGTGTCAGAGTAGCTCATGCAGCGCATACTTCTTTTTCAAAATAGATGAGAAGGAATAGAAATAGTCCCAGTGAGCCACTTTGGGGACCCCTGCAGGCCATGAAAATGCCATACGTATCAAACAGGAGGGACTGGGGATGCAGGGTCAGAGAGATCAAAGGAAAAACCTTGAATCTATACCTCTGTGGCTGGGAACACTGCCTATACCACACACATTAGTTGGACAGTCTCATTAAAACCTGCAGCTGAGTGGCCAAAGGAGAGTGGAAATGATAGATTCCTCCCTGAGAAGATAGAGGATGTGGTGGAAGGCAGACTGTGGTTTCCCCTCAGTGAATATAAACACCATAATTCATTAGCCAAGAAGATGTAGTGGTAATTGAAGGATTCATCTCTGTAGAAGGATTTGCAAAGAAGTGCCATTTCTTGTTCAACCAAGAAAATGAAGGAAGACAGACCGGTATTTCCAAAATCTTTCCCAGCAAAGTAGACCTCATTGGGCACTATTACTGGCTCCTTTCCACATCTTTGACTACTTATACAGAGCATTATTAAAGTTTAAGAAATAAAATAAATTCAAAGATGAGCTGTGATATAAAACTAATAGGCAGGAAAGAGAAGTTGACCAACAGAGCAAAATCATCAATATAAGCAGATGCCAAGTTATCAAGAAAAGATAACAACTCACACTAAGGAAAAAGAAGATATGGTTTAGTCAAAAGAACAAACCAAGGATCTACATGAGACTCAGGATTTTAGACAACCAATAAATGATATTCACAAAACCTGCCTAGTCAATTTAAGGAGTTGAAGGAAAGTATGACTAAAAAGGTAAAGGATATATAAGTGACACTGTGTGAGCATAAAGAACATTTTGAAAGCCTTCAAAAAAGTAACAGATCATATGGGAATTAAAAGTTCAATGGATGAGATTCAAAAATAAATTAGAGGCATATACAAGTTGATTTTAAATGTTAGAAGTGTGAATTAGTGTGTACTAAGACATGACATTTGAAATTGAAAAGATAGGGAAGAGACAGCGAAAAGACTGCAAAAATGTACAGGATCTCAGGGAACTGAATGACAACATGAAACACAAAATATATGAGTTATATATGTCCCGGAAGAAGGTAATGGAAATAAAAGAATATTTCAGGAATTACTGAATGAAAGTTTTCCAACCCTTATGAAAGACACGAATATCAATCTTCAAGAAGGACAACATACTTCCAACAGAATATACTCTAATAGATCTACTCCTAGACATCTACTATTCAGATTGTCAAACTTCAAAGATAAAATAAGGATTATAATGTGCTCTTATTGAGGCAAGATGGCATTGGTCTAGGAGGGCATTCATTGACTAGCTCTCTGAGAATGGCAGATTGTCCCAGACAGGGTCCTGTTCGGGAGTCTGTGCTGTGGGCACATGGAACGAGACGCTTGGGACATCTATCTGCAGGGAGATCAATGGCATGGACTGATCGGTAGACATTTGTGAGCTTTAAGCCTGCCTGTGGTGGTTAACACAGATGGCTGAGACCCACCCTCAGGGAAAAAGGCTGGTTTGAACCACAACTCCCACCCGGCAACCCGGTGAGAGGGAGCATTCTCCGAGAGTAGGAGGGTTCTGGCAAAGGGGTGAGGGGGGTTTCCTTTCTGTGGATTTGGCTGCCTGGAACCCCTTGCAGCTTGGATGAAAAAAAAAAAGCTGGATTAAATCAACATGAGGCATAGGGGAGGGGAAATCTGCTGAGGAAGTTGATTTACCTAGCAGCCCAGGGATATACGCCACAAACTCTGCCAACCCGATGAGAGGGAGCATTCTCCGAGAGAGGGAGGATTCTGACAGAAGGTGGAGAAGGGTTTCCCTTCTGTGGGATTTGGCTACCTGGACCCCCTCATAGCTTTGGGGAGCAGATAAGCCGGCTTGAAGCAGCGCAAGAATGAGGAGAAAGGTGACTCTACTGAGGAAGCATGATTTACCCAGCAGCCCAGTGACACTGAGGCTTGGCTCCGGAGGGGGCAGAGCCAGTTAATTATATTATTCTGCACAGACAAGCATCAGAGCTTCAGCTCCTCTGGGGAGGCCACAAAGTGGGAAGTTCTTGATTAGTTTCCAT